>JAXGGA010007065.1:0-65218 GCA_038373865.1 Uloborus plumipes
TACAAAGATCGTGATCAAACTCAAACTTCTGAATATTTTTCTTTTTCGTTTTTTTGGTTGAATTAGGTACCATGTCAGTTACTGAAAAATAGTTTTGGATTTACCATTATTGTTTTGAATAATTTGCAGGAAGGCTCCAAATAATGCCCCTGGCTACTGGGGTAATTCTTGGTCAGTGGGGTAATTCCTGGTCAGTCCTTTTTTTAATATTTACGGATTATTATTTCACCTATTATTGACATATGTTATTGATTTAAACTATATGTAACTCTGTGAGCCTTAACTGCAAAGTTAACTGTAACCGCAATGTAACATTCTTATCTGTTAATGATAAGTGTACAATATACTGAATTTTTCTTTGTTAAATTTCATCCAATTATTTTACAAGTTTTAATAATTGTTCTTAATTATACTAAGAAAAATGCTTAATTGTAACTGCATTGTACTATTCACTTAACTGTTCACCTTAACCTGTTCATAACAGACAGAAGCATGTGCTCAGTGTTTATGGTGCATGTGCACCATATTTTTTATGGACCTATTTATTTGGTAGGTGAAGATTCATTCACAACAGATATAAAAGCTGTAGCTATTGCATACAAAGTGTATAAAAAGTATTTTGGCTAAGTTTTATTAAGTAAAGCTATTATGTTGAAAACAATTGCATTCTTCCTTAAAAAAACTAAATACAGTGTTTAATTAGCTATATATATAAATAAATTCTTTATCTAATTAGTTTAATAACTTGTATTAATAATGTGCTTACAAAATGTATGCATTTTCATCAATCATTTGAGTGACCAATAATTGCCCCGTAAGTGGGCAGGAATTACCCCATCTCTGGGGTAATTCCTGGTCACTAATTAACGACAATTACTCAAGTTCATTATGTATTGTTGATAGCATGAATATTTTATTCGATGGACATCCCAATGTGCTTCCTCCATACCAAAATTTGTAACTCTAACTTAGATAGATTTTGTGATAATTGGATGTTAATGCTTTTTGACCAGGAATTACCCCAGGTGACCCTATGGCAATTCTCATTTATTTGATAATCTGCTAGCACGGAAACATAATTCTTACAAACATCGCAGAAAAATTAAATAGATATAAGTTGTGCTTAATTACTAGTTTTTCCTAGTTTTTTAGTTACAAAGTTCCTGCTTAAAGTGTCACATTTAATTAGAGAATAAATGCATAGCTGATGTTTCTTCTGGTTAAAAAAGATTATCTCACTTTAAAAATAAAAAAGCATGTGACTAACATGTTCTTCTTTACAGTACTTGTCAAGTAAGAGGAAACTGAATGCATAGGATGTATGAAAGTTATAATTAACGCTAACGTTCATCCGTCTGAAAATGATATTATCGTTTTTTTTTTTTTTTAAATATTTTTCTGCAAGATAAATGCGTCATTCTTGAAAAACATTTCACAAAATTAATACTAGTTTTATATTTTTGCAATTACAGTGAAACCTTGTTTTCTGATTCTCGTTGATCCGTATCTTCCGATAATCTAGATCAAATTTATAGCGTTTAGTAAAATGTGAATAATAACTTTTAATTTTCATAACAAGAGCGTAAATACTCGCTTTTTATTTTGATTCAACGCCATCCTTGTTGGAAACGGAAGACAAATGACTAATTCTCTGCTAGAAAATTCATGTGAAATATTACTTTTACATTTTTAATGCGTTGTAAACAACTACTTAATTTTGTTACAAAAGAGGATGAGAAGGGAAGATAGGGCTTGTTGGACCTCAGTTTCAATAGTTTTATTACGAATAACATTTTTATTTTAATTTGTGACCAACATTACACACACGTTAGTTAGTTTCAATATTGGATAACATTTATCATTAAAATTGCTGTAGAATTTGTTTTCGTAATGTGTACTTCGCAAATGTCTGTGGAAAAAAAAATAAAAATACAGTAACCCCTCGTTATATCGCGCTTTTCGGGGGACAAGAAAAAAGCACGATATATCCGAAAGCGCGATATAACCGAGGTCATTAAAAATAGTTTTCTATCCAGCATGCAAGTAAATTATACGCACACATACATAAAAATTCATTTATTCGCCTTGAAATCTTGAGTTTTATCTGGAAGCATTTTCCTGTAGAGAGCAGCTTCATCAGCATTATAGATTTACTCATCTACCAAGTCTAGCTCAACAATTTTTCTATTCAATTCACCAGAAAACATGCTGCTGCTGTATCATCGGCCGATCGTTCTTCCCCGCAAATTTGTAATTGGCCTATTAGCCCGGTCAAAATAGACATTCGAGTTCGGAAAAATTCGCATAGAGCTGAAAATTGGTACAGACCTTAAGAACATCATTATAAGTGAAATCTCAAAAGTCCTGATGAATTCCGGTGGAGCTAAAAATTTTATTCAAGGTCAAAGGTCAAAATTGAATTTTTTTTCAAAAAATTGAAAAAAAATCGTACGGTGCTAAAAATTGGTACAGACCTTAAGTACATCATTATAAATGATATATAAAAAATTTGAATCGATCCCATTTGAACTAAGCATTTTATGGAAGGTCAAAGGTCAAAATAAGCAAAAATAAATAAAAAATAAATTAAAAAAACAAAAAAATTCACAGAGAGCTAAAAATTGGCACAAACCTAAAATACATCATTATAAACAAAATATCAAAAATTCCTATTGATCCCACTTAATCTAAACATTTTATGCAAGGTCAAAGGTCAAAAAATCCTTTTATTTGTTTGCACAAAGGTTAAGTGTTATCATAAAAAAGTGCATTTAAAATTTGTATGTTATTCAGTATGTTCAAAAGAAGTATTTATATCAAGTTCAACTCTATCGAGTCCAGATTATGTGAAATTAACAACATTAATATTACATCCCTCCCGCCCCCCCCCCCTTAATGGATAAGATGCCTCTCTAAAGCAAGTGCAAAATATTTTTTTTAAGTATGCTATACATTATTTCCCTCTTTTTAGAATATATTTTTCATTCAACATAACTTTAAATGCATGCACATTATTTATTTAGGATAAAAAATGAGAAAATATTCTTACTTATTTCAGTAAAAGAAACACGTCTTTTAAGATGTTAATACAACTTTTCCTCTCAGTCAAACATCACCAATTAGTTGACAGTAAGATTTTGGAATCCATGCAGCCATTTAAAGATGATTCTTGCACTCATTTAAAAGTCTCCTATATGCTTCACATGACCAAAAAGACATAAATAAGAAAAAAAGACTTTTGTGGTATTTTGAAACCAAAATATCGCTATTTAAAGTAGGAGTCCTATATGAGGGACAGAATGAATGACACAAATATTATCAAACATATTTCTATTTCTTTTAAACATATGTTTTGATGATACTTCGAACTCTTGATTATCATACAGTTTACTATTTATTTTTTTTAAATGCGTTTTAAATTTCCTTCCAGCTCTTGAATAGTAATATGATCTTCTATTTCTTCTTCCTCTTCTTGATCTTTAACTTCTAAAGATGGCTCGAATGAAAAAGTGGGATCACTTACATCTTCTTCACCAATATCATCGTCATCAGCATTGATTGCATTTGATTCCACATTGGAGCACGACTGGCCTAGGCAATAACTGCAAATTTTTGAGCAAAACAATCCGACTCTTCTGCAGCCATAATCATGACTGCATCCCTTCTTGCAATTGCAAAAAATAGTATGGAGAAGTTTTTCTGGAGCGGGTGTCAGTAGAGTCTGAATTGGCTCCAAAACATTATCTTTCAGGATCCATCCCCAGTTTTCAGGGTCTAGCTCGTTGCCTAGCTATATTTGTACTTGGTTAGTACACACGATATAAATGTTGATATGCAGCAGCAGATGTTGGAGGAAAACAGGATAATTGAACAGGTTTATTGTTACGTGTAATTTTCGCAAAACAAGAATACCTGTACTTGTCAAGGGAATCGACATTTTTGGAACTCCATACATAGCAAGAATAAAGCAAATTCCATTTGTGAGAATGATATCGGGAGAACAGCTGATATTTTTGAAAACTTCAGGGCAATGAATTAAATCCTGATTTTTTTCAAGTAATTTAAATATTTTCGTTTTGCCTCGCTTGTAAAACGCTGACGTAGTATCACATCCAGTTACTGCATGTAAAAATAAGATATGATCTTGACACTTTAGATATGAAGTTAAACTTTGTGATGAGTACAGTTTTGCTTCTTTTCCAGTTGTACTAGGTTTAAAAAGTAAATAATTCTGTCAGTAGAAGCTCTTGCAGTCAGTATTATTAGCAAATCGACATCTTCAGCAACAATAATAGTGATATTTGTGTTGAAATGTTCTAAAGCTGTTTCAATTATTAGAACATCAGCGTCATTATTGGCTTGCTTCACAGAAATATGAGCAGCTATTAATTTTTCTGAAAGCATTGAAATAAACCGAGACTTATTATGTGTGTTGGCAAGAAATTGCTCCTGATTTGTTGGAGAAGTCACAAATCTGTTAAAAAGAACATCAGAAGATGGAGATATTTTACTTATCCGATGTCGTTGCTCTGAAACTTTGATATTCTTAGTATGATTAGAATATCCATCGTACTTCTCAAAAATTGCATCGAATTTTTCATCTCGATCCCATACAACGCGATGTAAAAGGTATCCACCATCGATGATGTAAGTAGTATCTTCTTTATCGATTTCAACATGTACTCATTGAAAGCAATCATAAATGGCTGAGTTTTGTGTTTCACGCATTCCAATTGCACCGACGAGTGATAATGGATAAGGAGCAATTCATACTTGAAAAATGTTTCAAGCTCATCGTCCAAATACTTAAAAATACACATTCGCTGAAACAGTAAGACAGGATCTATTGGTACCTTTTCATCGTGAATTTTTTAGAGCTACTGACGGTTAAAAGAAGGAGAACTGTATCAACACGTTTCAATTTAATATTGTTGAAGGAAAACGCCTCCACTCACCCCCGAATGTAACTTGACCCTCTCATAGAGGGGGGATGAATCATAGGAGGTGATAGGCGTAGTGGTCAAGTTGGGAAACGTGTTTCTCGAGGTCACTTGAAAACTGCGATGTCTCTTGAATGTTATTTTGTATGGGGAGGTGGAGGAAGGGGGGAGGTACATATTTAGATATTTTTTTTTTATACCAAGGGTTGATCCGCCTCTAAATCCACGCTTGTTTGTACATAATTGTATACTTTACAAACTTTGCATCCTCCATTTTTAAGACACTTACCATTCAAGAGATATTTGTGAAAAATTTATTTTTGAGCTTTAACCTTGAATAAAACGTTTAGCTTCACTGGGATCCATTGGAAACTTTTGACATTTCGTTTATACAATGATGTCCTTAATTATTTGCATGTTAATTTCATCGTCAAAGTGAAATACGTAGACACTAATAAGGGGGAGATTGGGTGATTTTTTCGAAATTTGAGTCACCGAACTGCAGTTCTAGGCTTTATTTTATCCCTTTAGGAGGGGGGGTGACCCCACGATCCACCCACTGAATACCCATTTGTTTGTGCATAATTGTATAATTTTCAAACTTTGTCACCCCTATTTTTATAATAACACTTACCGTTTAAGAGATATTAGGGAAAAATCGATTTTGACATTTGATCTTGAATAAAATTTTTAGCTCCACCAGGATCGGTGGGGACTTTTGACACTTCACTTATAATGAGGTCTTTAGCAACACTTATGTTAATTGCATTGTCAAAGTACCAAATTCGAGTAAAAATAAGTGGTCTGAAGGGAATTTTTCGAAATTTATCTCCCCAAATGCCGTTTTTAGCTATTAGGGGGGATTTAGGGGGGAGGATATGACCCCCATGACCCATATTCGGAATCCCCACTTGTTCGTACACAATTGTATACTTTTCAAACTTTGTAACCCCTATTTTGTCGCTTCCAATTACCGTTTAAGAGATATATGTGAAAAATCGATTTTTTTGACCTTTGACCTTGAATAAAATTTTTAGCTCCACCGGGATTCATCAGGACTTTTGAGATATCACTTATAATGATGTCCTTAAGGTCTGTACCAATTTTCAGCTCTATGCGAATTTTTCCGAACTTTCGCGTTTTTTTCGTCTATTTTGACCGGGCTATATACCGTGTCTTTTTTTGCCACAAAATAAATAAGAAAGAGACCTTTTCTGAGCACCTTACATATTTTCTCAACAATGCTTTCGAATTAAAAGTTTTTTTTTTTTTTGGAGACAAAAGAAAAGAGCGATATACCCGAATGAGCGATATAACGAGGCGCGGTATAACGAGGGGCTACTTTAGTTAATGAATTGAACATTTTCAAAAAAAAATTAAGATGATGAGAAACATTTAATAATACCCATGGTAAAAAAGCAAACTGTTTATGTAATTTTTTAATAAGTTAAAAATAAAAAGCAGAAAAGCTAACCACTGCTCGAGTTCTAAGGTTTTTGATTATACATATTACTTTTGTTTCTTCTTAGTCCTAATGAACAAGGTTATATTATAAGAGCAGAAATACTTTTTGCTGGTATAGAATTGTAGTTAGTTTGGGTTGCTTATAATTGAAGGGGTTAAGCGACAAAACAGGAATTGCGAGTAATTAAAGTTCAAAGTTTAATTGCTGTAGTTGTTGCAGCTTTTTTTGTTTCCTGGTTTTGTCATTAGTGTGCGTATGAAATTGGTCTATTGACATCTACTTTTTGATGTACCAAGTTTTATTTGCTTACCTGGATCCATTGCTTACCATTGTACAGAGTGTTCATTTTTTAAAATGTAACTTATCGTCTTCATCCTCCAAGTCCTTCAATTTTGCTGTGTTATTTCTATTATTTTTTGTATTGGCTATTTGTTGTCTTTGCCATTGCTTTCGTTTTCTTTCCTGAGTAATCTAATTAAGTTGCTGTAATAATAGTAATTACGTAACTACCATTTAAAGCCATTAATTTACAGGAATTAGTTGCATTGTTTCCGCTTTTTAGCTTAATTTTTCCAAATTGCATTTTGAGCATAAAATTAGTGTAATCACTCGTGCAAATCGTTACCTCTTTTAAGTTTTTGAAACTTTCTATTGCTGATGAAGAAAAGGAGGGAATGTGTGTAGGGAAGAATCGCATTTGGTTTTAATTTTGAAAAGTTTCATTTCTGATATTATTGGACGTACAGTCTTTTTTTCTCAAGTTATGTACTCTAACACTTTCTTCTAAACTTATCAATAATTCCATTAGTTCCACAGTAAGAGTTTTTGAGATTTATTTATATAGTTTGTTTAACATTATTACGTTTTTTGAAACTGGCTGTAAGAGAGGTTTTCCGTTTGTTTTCTTTTTGTGTGCTTCATACTGACAGTAGTGAGTAGTTGAAACAAACTGATTTGGCATCGGCTGATATGCTTTATTACTTGACAGTAAATGAAGAGCGTGTTTAAATACAATGTTTATTAGTTCATTTATAAAACCGAATTTATACCGATTTAGATAGAAATGTTTTCTTAATACTCAATTTATTTGATAAATACCACGAATATTGCTTTAGTTTTCATTCTTCAAAACATGACTATTTTAACTCTTTGATAATTCTGATTTAAAGTGTTTTTTCTTTTTTTAACTACTGATATTTTGAATTCGTCAGACTCATTGTACTCTGTATAATCTTTCTGAACAATAGTAATATAACTCTTGTAAAACTAATTAAATATGTTATTTTGAGAGTCGGAAATATGGTAACTGTAGCCTGTGAATATCAACATTCACATACCAAAAAAGACATCTTTGAAAGACCAAATATTTCCTGTGATAGTCAATAATCTACAATGTCTGTCTCACATTTTATTTTCAACTTCTGTTTGCCCCACCATAAATGTAGCACGATATTTAACTTTATAAATATTAATCGTAAAGCCTTTCTTTTATTATCCAACAGATGTTATGATATTATGTGATTCTTGTTATTTTTCAAATTCGCTTACTGCACCTACTCACGATAATATATTTTTCCGCTCGCTGGCAAACAATTTGCCGATCTGTTTTTATCTGTATAGCGCGATTACTTTTTACTGAATATCCTCTCCTGCAAAAGTCTATGGTTTCGAAATAATATTATCACATAATAAACAAGACGAACATTCTGTATGTATTCTGTTTTGCTTCCATACAAGATTTCAATTGATAAAGCATACTTTGACCGCTTAATAGATCAGATCTTTTTATCGTTGACGTAAAAAAAATCGTTTACGTAAGAATTAAAAATGCGTAAGGATCGAAATCTTGTGCTTCACTTATAAGTACTCGAGCATAAGAATGCGACCTATTTAAAAGAGCTGTAATAGATTTTGGTGTTTATTTTACTTTGCGTTTCTTGGGAATGAACTTACATTTTGACTAAGCTTCAAACATGTCTCATGTTAGTAAGTGCAATTCTGCGTTTTTTTTTTATAAATTCTGTGTAAATTTGAATTTAAACCTAATACATTTTTACTTATGCTTGGTTTTGGTTGCGATCTCATTGAGAACTTTTTGTCCTCTGAGTAATAACGTAGATAACACTAGTTTTTAGATTTTTATTATTCTTTCAGACTTAAAGTTTCATTTCTTTAGTGATGTTTGTGAAGCATATTGTTAGGATTTATGTTTCTTCATTATAATGGTAAGGAAATTTCAATACATTCTATCCATCGTTGTTAATAATTATACCCAGTTAGTCCGTTCGAAAAATTCATGCAAGATCCTAAAAGTTCTTGGTTCTTTCACTCCCTACACCTTTTTTTTTGGGGGGGGGGGAATAATGGGTTACTTTAAATTAATGTACCTATACTAGCACTTTAGAATGTGGGACCAGATACAATTGTAATTTATATCGAAAACTTGATCTAATTATTTGAAACAACTCAACTTTATGTCGATTCGTTCTAATCAATTGTGGTAATATTTTGTGGGAATATGCATATGACTAGTGCGATTTCTGCATAATTTTCTAAAAATAAATATTAAAAATGCGTGATTTAAGAGAGAAAGAGAGAAAATAAAAGGAATAAAAAGAAAGATTTTTTCTTTAGCCCATTTTTTTTTTTTTTTTTTATGATTTTCAAAAACATGGCTAAATTTTAGAACTTTCAGAGAACCGTTCTCAGCAAAAGGATATAAGTATGTGTGCAGTGACTCCAACGGATTTTCGACTTTTAAAAGTGTTGCTCCTTCTCCTACTACATATTTGCATTTTTCTGCTCTTTCCTTCCAAACCATCAAAATTCGTCCAATAAAAGAAATCAGAGTGTTAAACTGCCAGCTTGAAAAGCTTTATCGAGAAAAGCGAAATTTCATGTGAAAATGATAAACATAATCGACTTTAATTGCCGTTTTCGATGAATGTGCAATTAATTTTGATTTATTTGCAACAACTTAAATTTGAAAAATGTTTGAAACATAACGATTGAATAAGTGCATTGTTTCTATCTTAAAATAGAACGAATATGTATCAATAACGAACAGGAATTGAGAAAACCATAGCCCGAAACTTACTATTGTTTTTATTATTATCCATTTCTTTTTTAGAATGATACTTTCTCACTCATTAGCTTTTACATTTGGTTACTTTCTGCATGTTCATGTTATATATTTCTCTTATACGTATATGGCCGCATCATGATAAGTAGGGGAATGTGGGGCAATGTGAAATAGTCGATATAACTTATTTTTTTCAAATTGAACAAAAATTGGAAATACGTTCTAAAAATTATTGTACATAAGGAAGGAATAATATATTTTGTAAAACATCTATCGTTGAAATATTATTTTTCATTTTTTGCTTTCAAAAAAAGGCGGAAAATTTTCACCTCAAAAAACCATGGAGTAAAGTCAAAAATAAAATATTTTTGTGATAGAACATGCTCTATTTGATGATTAAAAATATTTTTCATGAAATGAATGTGTAAATAAACGAAAAAATAAATTAACTATAAAAAATAAATGAATAAATAAATAAATAAATAAATAAATTAATTGATGTATGAGTAAAAACAATGAGTGAATAAAATAGAGAATGAGTAAGAAAATAAGCGAATGAATGAATAGATAAGTGAATTAATAATTAAAAGAATGTGAGTGAATAATTATTTGAGGAAATATGTAAGTGATTTTACAAATGAATGAATAAGTAAACAGAATGAACTATTTCACTTGACCCTATCCACTTTGCCCGCCTGCACTTGCCAAATCACATGTAAGATTTAAAATTAAAGCATGCCTAATTTTAAATAAATAAGTACCGCATTGAAGATCAGTAGATCTCAATTGATACTTAAAATGATAATTATAAGAATTTTATGATGTTATAATATAAGACATATTTTTGAGAAACCATGAATATTACAGTATGTGTATCAAATTTTGAAAATCATTTTTTCGTTGATCTTTAGAGCTATTAATTTTTTATTGGATTTAACTATATGTTTAGGAACTTAGTTAAAATATTGCTAGACAGGTGGCTCTCCAAACTGTAAAATATTTTACTATTTCACTTTGCCCCACATTCTTGCCCTACATTCCTGTGCTATGTACTACGTATGCCTATGTCACAGTCAATTATTGGCAACCCACAGCTGAATCTTCGCTATATTTTTTATACAATGCAATTTTCTGCTTTTGAATATCAGAGAATTCCATAAACACATATGTACACAGTTAAATTACATCGTTTCTGATTTCTGTGTTATGTTTATGTTGTAAAGTGCAACAGCAATTTTTCCGCTTTGTCTTGAGTGAATGTTTTTGTTTCTTTTGTTTTAGAATCAACAGAAGTCTACTAATGTCACATATCAAGCGCACCACGTTTCGAGAGACAAAAGAGGACAGATCATGGGCCAAAGAGCTGGTTTTCGAGGCTGCACAATTTGGTTTACAGGTACAAAATTTGAATCAATTTTGAAGATTGAAAGAATTTTTATAATTTTTTCTGAAAGATCCCTTTCATTTGAATTGAATTTTCTTTATTTCTATCTCATCTGAGTAAAATTCTGTAATTTGTGAAACATTCTTATAATCTCTTAATTCCAAGTGTGCCCATTTGGTACAGGGATGATTTTTTTTTTCATTTATTGAAAAAGCATTTAAAAATGGTGAATTCTATAAAACAATCTAATTTCATTATTACCGTAAAGGCTATTTTTGTAAGATTATTCTCAAACGGAAATTGCAGATGATAACTTGCTGAAAGGTATTCTTTTGTGCTTAGTGAAAAGTTATTTTTTTTCTACTTTGAACTTAAAACCATTAAAGTGGTAAAATTTTGTTAAGCTAGTCCCAAACTTCAAATTCAGTAAAAATAAGTTTGTAGTGTGTGTGTGTTCTATTTTCAAATAACGGTGCACTTTTTTTTTCCTTTTTAATCAAAATATCATTTTTTTTGCAAGTTAGTTTTATATCATTTTAGCTATAAAACGACAATTTACAGTAAAGAAATAAGATTTTTGAACAGTTAATTTTCCTAGTTTATGGAGAGGATAAAACTAATTTCTATGATTGCTCTTAAATAAATAATGTCTCATTTAAAATAAAGAAATTAAAATATGCTAAATCATTCTTATGTAAATGTCTTTTTAGGCTTATCTGGTGCTGGAAAAACAACAATATCCTTTGGAGTAGAGGACTACTTGTGCTCCTTTGGTATCCCTGCCTATGCCTTAGATGGTGATAATGTCAGGCACGGCTTGAATAAAAACCTTGGCTTTAGCCAAGAAGATAGAGAAGAAAATATTCGGAGAGTGGCTGAAGTGGCCAAGCTATTTGCTGATAGCGGTGTTGTTGCATTATCTAGTTTTATCAGTCCTTTTACAAAGGTGAAGTATTTCTTTTGTTAGTTTTCTTTCAATATTATTTTTTTTAAAACGTACTAAAATTTTTTTTGTAAGGAATTTACACCCTAAGTGAAGGCAAAATAAGGAGAAATAAATGAACCTTGTACAAGCAAAGTAACAAAGGGAAAATATTTATTTAAAAGATGACTAATAAATAGTATTATTTTAAAAGATGTAAGACATTACATGAGATGAAGTGAACATCATTACCAAAAAAAAAAAGAAAAAAAACTCTGTAGCATGAAATATGCTGAAACAAAATATTCTGTGAAAATATTTTCAATTAAAAAACTATTAAAAACAGTGGTGCACCCATGATTGTTTCCTTGGTGGGGCTAGAATAAAAGTTTCCTGAGGGACTCTGATATAGTTTGTCTAAAATAATAGACAAAGAAGGTTAGGCGGAGGTTTGCTGAAAAAACTTTGAAATTGAAGCTATAAAAACTTATTTTAAGGTACTTTTATAATAACTATGCGAGACGAAGCATGTAAGTGACTCACCTTCTTAAATTTTTCTAGTAAAACAATTTAGAGTTAGCTTTGGTGAAAGTAGGAGGGAATTCGGGATTGTATGCTCTCTCTAGGAAAATTTCGGAGATTAAATACGAAAAAAATCAATGTGGGGAGTTCTTTGTCAAGAGGGTTCTTCATCTTTCCTCTGGGAGGGGCTTAAGTCTGTTAGCTCCCCTGTGGGGGGCCCCACTGATTAAAACGTAGCAAGTGCAAGGAATAGCCACTGTAAAAGTATTGCTGAAAAGTGGGAGGGAAGATAGAGAAATAAATAAATAAAAGTAAATTATGCATTTTTGATGTGGAAAAAAAGCAGACAATAATATTTTTCACAAAAGTTCCCTTCACAAATTACCTTTTATGAATTTCATTTATCATGCAACCAGTGGCAAGGGATCATGTGACTATCTTCCCATCACAAAGAGTATAAAAGTAGTCAGTTTCATCTAAATGTAAAGTGAAAACAGTAAGCTATCTAGATTGTTCAAAAAACTATAATACTTGTACTGTTGATCTGTTGTTTGTACTATATGTTAACCAGGAAAGTGAGGAAGACATTTACAGAATGATCCATTTGTTATTGGTTCCTTCGTCATTCAGTTTTGTTAGTTTTCACATGAAATACTTTGACATTGTGTAATTTATTTATTTCTAAATTTAACAATGAAAGAAAGAGTTTTACATGTTTCTCATTGATATTTCACTTTTAAGGATAGAAATCAAGCTAGAAAAATCCATGAAGATGCTGGGTTGACCTTTTTGGAATGCTTCGTTGACACTCCACTAGAAGTGTGCGAGCAAAGAGATGTCAAAGGCTTATACAAAAAAGCTAGAGCAGGAGAAATTAAAGGTGGGGTTTTTTTTGGTTTATTTGGAGATAATACAAGGCTCTTGAGCTTTATTGTTATGATACACTTTAAAATTAAACAAAAAAAAAAAAAAATAGTGTCACACCAACAATGAGGTATAGGGCGAAGCCAGAATCACCTGTGTGACATTTGAACTCACACTCTCAAGTACAACTTTACTTAACATCATATGTATAAAAAAAGTTAAACTTTTTTTTAATGTAAATCCATCCTGGGTGTCATAATAAAACATTCTTATAGAAATTTACTGGAAAAATTAATTTAAAATTACATTTTAAGCACTTAAAACTTGTATCACCTGTGTGACCTTTTTGTAATGGAAAAAACGTACAATATATTGAAATATATATATTTCTGTGAATTTTGATTAGAACTATTATTAGTTTTTTTAAATCCATATACCAAAAGAACTAAATTAAATGAATCTGTAAGTAAAAGTACTAAAATAATAGTTTTTCACACAGAAAAAGTTAATTTACTTCTATCACCTGTGTGACCATGGGTATCACCTGTGTGACATCATACAACATTTTCAAGTAAATCGAGTAATTTAAGGACAATAGTTAGTATTTTATTAATATATATGAACGAATACAAATAAGTTACAGCAAATATCTAAATTTAAATGCTAAACGAGTATTTACAATTTCTTGGTAACAATCTTTTTAACCCTTTCCGGCGCGCGTGATTAAATTTTTAGAAATGTGCTGAAAAAACGCTATGAAGGAGTTTAACTGATAGGATGATTAGGCCACTTCCAATTATTTACACTCCTATGTATGACAGAAATTCACTATATTCAAATTCACTATATTCATTCACTATATTCAATTTACGTTTCCTTTCTGCTACTGTACTTCGATACGCTTTCAGTTGACTGGTGCTCATTTTTGAAATTCTATTTTTTCTGCTAGATTCACTCATTTTATTTTGATTCGATTTAAAATCTGGATCATTTTCAGTCTTCTTTCGCTTGTACTTTTTCTGACTTAAACTATACTTTAAACTTTTCTCGTCATCTTCCATGTTTAGTTTTAAAAGAAAACCAAATTCTGATATTCAAGATTAGAATAATAGTTTAATCTGCAGATGCAAACTGGCTAACTTTAAGGAATTGAAAGAATAAATAGAGTTGCCAGATTTTAAAACTGAAAAATATTAAATTTCTTTTTTTAAAATATTTTATTATTAGTGCACTCTACTGGAACCGAATGAATTTTAAAAATTTCTTACTGTTATTTGGAACCTGTTTTATCAGTCACACAGGTGATAGTAAATGTCACACAGGTGATAATAAATGTCACACAGGTGATAGGTCAGTTAAGGGTCAGAAAAAAGGTATCAATTTAAAATGTTTAGTGTTGTTTTATCAGCAATATGTTTTACCTTTGATTGCAAAAAATCAGAAATATAAAGTTATTTTAAGTGTCCTAACAAAAACTTTTGTATGTCAAATATCACCTGTGTGACAACGAGGCTTTTATATGATATGCTTATTAAATTAAGGAACTTAATTTATTTAATTAATTACATTTAAATGCTTTTAAAATATTAATTCTATTCCCTAAAAGTGCCTTTTACGAAAAAAATAGTTTTCTTGTCAATAAAAATGAAATTACCTCAGTTTTTGAATCAGAAGTCAGTATTGAGAAAAAAATCAAGTTTTTAAAAGTTTATAATTGACCTCCACATTAAAAACAAAAAAAAATTTTTTTTTGAACTTTTGTTGCTTGTACCATAAAATATGAACATTTTTCTTTCATTTAATAGAAAAAACTCTTTTAAACAAATAAAAAAAAAATTTCAGTGTCAGGCTCACTTTTTCTGGCTTTGCCCTGTAATTTAAAAGAACCTTACTTGGTTTATTGGCTGATGTGCCTTTTATGTTTTATGGAAAGGAAAACAAAGAGTATGGGTTTGGCCACAAATAATGTTATGTTTTGAAGAGGGGGATCGTGAAATTGTGACAAAGAGAATCAAGGAGAAAACAAAAAGTGTGACATCACGCATTTTGATACAACATGCTCATGAAAGACTGTGACATGTGACGAGGGCGAGGGGAGGGAAGAGGGCAAGGTGAGGTTTACGACTGTGATAAGGGGGGAGGGGTAGGCAGTAGCACAGCCAGAAATTACTTGTGGAGTTTTTGGTTCTAATTGCCTTTATTTGTACATGAACTATTTTATCAGGATTGGCAATATGTGTTAAAATCAAAGACTCTGGACCACCCCTGACAACTGACCCACCCCTGAACCCCTTAAATGACAGGCTTGAATCTATGCACTGTGTTTTTTTCTAACATTTATATTTTTTCCTGGATAAAATTAAGTATTGTTTTTTTCCTACAGGTTTCACAGGAATTGATTCTTCTTATGAGAAACCTAGTAAACCTGATATCCACATCAAAGCTGGCGAACTCTCTCCTCATGAATCAGTGCAAAAAGTGATAAAATTACTTTTAGACAGGGTAAGAGCTGTAATAGTTTAATTTTTTTCTTTCTTTTTTCTACTCGTGTATTGACATTGTGCAAACTGATATTATGGACGTTTGGAGGTATAATAACTAGCCATCACACATAGTTTAATGAAGAGACTCTTTATTCAGAAGGAGAACATCTGCACTCTTTGAGCATTCAAAGCGCACTGCTTCTACCAGTATGGATTATGCATTAACCTTGTGGGGGAGTCCACGATTGCGCAACTGGGATCTCCATGGTTGCACAATTGGGGTTTCGCAATTGTTTATTGCTCTGATCCTGGGGTTTCCCACAATATCAAGAAAATAAAAACTAAATTAAAAAGGATTTATTTCTTTTTTTTCATACTACTATACATTGATTTTAACATTGCAATTAAAAATATAAAGCTTGTGATTGCAAGCACAACATATTTTCTTTCTTAATTATTTAAATGATAAAAGATGAATGGGGGAAAAAGTTCTATAAGCTATTTTACTTAGCATATGTAATTGTGCATAGTCTGAAAACTAAGCATTCTCAATTATCCAAAAGGTTTGATTTTTCAAGCGCAGCTTGTCTCAATTATTTCAGCTTGTTCATTTTCTACATGTATGAGTAATTTTTGAAATTTAAAGCAACTACAAATTAAGAGATTCCCTTAAGTAGTTTTTTGAAGAATATTTTTAAAAAATAATAAGCCTTTAATCACTACAAAACCCTAAAATGAAGGAAGAACTTCAAGTTTTAGTTTAAAACTTAAATCACTGGAATAAAATGTGCTAAATATCTAGGGAATTTGTTTGTATTTTTGCCAAATCAGTTTAATGTAGCAACTCTCTATATTTTTATCGATACATATTTAACTTGAAATTTTTTTAATACTTATTCAAAGTTTTCTGAGATGATAAAAAACGTTAGACAAATGTTCCAAGCTACTCAAAACTATACCTTTTTAGTTTGCACCTATGTTCTAAATGAAACTCATGTGCATCTTATGTTACTTTTTCTGTTCAACGGGAGCTCAAAAGAAATTGAAAAATTAGTTTTGTAGCATTAGTTGAACTATAATTTTTGTACCATTTTTATCAAAGAACTGGACATATATGCTTTTAAATAATGAAATCAACATAAAATTTCTTTGCAATATCTTGAATTGTTAAAACCATTGTTCTTTTAGGGCATTATTCCTGAATCAGTTCTTGACAGCATAAAAGAGCTTTTTGTGTCCAGGAGTCGGTTGGAAAGCGCCATCAGTGAAGCGGAAAGTTTGCCTTCGATCGAAATCTCTGATGTTGATTTGCAGTGGGTGCAAGTTTTAGCGGAAGGATGGGCAACACCTCTCAAAGGCTTCATGAGAGAAAGAGAATATCTTCAATGCCTCCACTTTGGATGCCTCCTTGATGGTAATTGATATAATTTGGTATATTTTCAGTCGAACATGTTAATTGTATAGGTCCTTTTAACTCTGTTCCAAAATGCTGTAAATATACTGTGGATAAATATTCTGCATTAAACTATTATGATTGCAGTCTAAAGTGATAAGTTGAAGCAGTTAGTGCTCATGTTTGATTAAGAAACATTTTTAATATTATAAATGAATTTACAATCAACCAAAGAATTATCTAAGAGTTTGAATAAACAGTCACGCCCGTCTATTGAGAAGCTACATTTTACGACAAAAAGTTATAGCTTTAATTCCCCCTACTTGCTTTACTGTGTATTATTAAATTTTAAGCAACAAACTGTAACATTTTTTGTTGTGTGTGTGAGGGTTGGGGGGTCTTTTTGATCTTGCTATAAATGTGCATGACTGTACGTTATGCAATCATGTATTCTCTCCTTAAAAAAAAAAGAAATTAGCTTCTTAACTTAGGTTTCTTTGTGAGCATGTATTTAGTTGATTAACAGCCACATTCTTGCAAAGCCATAATATTTCTTGACTTGTAGATACAGGTCAAGATATATAATAATGCTTACAGTTGTAGTGGTAATTTGTGAATCAGTTAAATGGAGGTTCACAAAACAATTTTAAATATTTAATGTACCGATATAATAGAAGCTGCAATTTTTTCATTATTGATCCAAAACTCGCCATGGAGCTGTGTTGGGCTCACTGTTGGCTAATTTAGGTCATATGCTGTACTTACTGTTAATCCCTCTAAGTAGACTCTAGGCTGTCAGAGACAATGCTGTTGCCTACATCTTTTAATCGTTTGCATTTTTGTGCAGGAAAAAAAGTCGTCAACTTGGCAACCATTATCACATTTTGTAATCGCCTCCAAAAGGTTTTTAGTCGCCACTGCCGAGTGGCGACTGCTAGTCTGGACTTTTACCAAACATACAACCTTTCATTCTCAAAGCCTCAAAGAAAAGATACAAGCTGAATATTGTATAGTCGTTTCTCTTTCGCTTCGTGTATTCTTTTGATACTATAATCAGCTTCAAAGTTTTCAATTGTACCTTTGATTAAGTATCAAGAGCTTTTGCTAATCAACAGTACTTTTACTACTTATTTGAGAGTTGGGAGAAAAAGGGAAACAAGAGACCAGGGTGGGTCACAAACTTTCAAAGTTGGGGTGGGGGGGAATTCTAAATTTGATGTAAAATATTTCAAATTTTACCAAATAGTAAAATACAGACATGTGCTGTACGTATTCCATGTTTACATTGTGCCTAATGTCTACTTTCTATCTAATGAGAAGAGATATCTCTCACCATTGAAAAATAATTTAAAAAATTGAAAAAGAAAAAAAAATCTCGAGCTGGAATTCTGTCCTGAAATTTGCCGAATCATCAAAAAAAAAAAAAAAAAAAAAAGCAGAATCAAGAAATTATGTCAAAGTCTGGGCTTCATTTCAGGGCACCTACTGGGGAAAGCTGAGCGCAAGGGGGGGGGGGTCCTGAAAATTAAAAAGAATCTCTTTGGTAGTGTATTTATTGATGTTTTTTTGTTTGAAATGATATCTAATTTATGTCAATCTTATCTTATTCTTATTCTGCTTCCAGTATTGTTTTTCTATTTTCATTTTAATATTTTTTACAACTTGTCTTCAAAATAATGTTACAGTTTAAATTAACAGGTTATTGAATTATTTTTTTACACATGTAATCTTCATTAATCTGGACTTATATCTGTTAAACAACTATTGCTTGCCAATATATGAACCTATACTTATTTTTAATTTCTGTTATTTTCAGGTGGTGTCATAAATCAGTCTGTTCCTATAGTATTGCCTGTCTCTACTGAAGATAAGGAAAGACTTGATGATGTGTCTGCATTTGCATTGCGATACAATGGCAATTGTGTAGCCATTCTGCGTAACCCCGAGTTTTTTGAGCACAGGAAAGAAGAGCGCTGTTGCCGCCAATTTGGGACGAGCAATACTGGCCATCCATATGTGAAAGTATGCCCCCTTTGTTATGTTTTATTATTTACATAGTGTTTTTTCTTTTCTTTCTTGTTTTCTTTTTGCATTGCTTAAACAACATTTATATTAATGTAGATGATTTATGAGAGTGGTGATTGGCTAGCTGGAGGCAACCTCGAAGTGCTTGAGCGAATAAAGCTAAATGATGGCCTGGATGAATACAGACTGACTCCTAATGAATTAAGAGCCAAGTTTAAGAAAATGGGTGTAAGTAGAATTAAGTTGTGTTGAATGATGTATTTTTTTGTTGGTTTAGAGATGTTTTTAATTTTTAAATTGTGATCCGTTTTAAGTGAAATCATTTTGACTTTTGAAAATATCTGTATTACTGAAATAAGAGTCTAGAATATTTTCCCTTTAAGAAGGATAATTGTTTGTGCTTAATCATTGTCCTTGTAACAAACTTGACTCCATTTTTTAAATTTTGCTAATTTTCTTTTGTACCTAATGTATAAAAAAATGTAATGGATTCATGATTTTTTTTATTTTTGAAAGCATTTTCATACTTTAAAAGTTGCAGAACCCCATATGGCCATTTTGAAAAATGTCTGTCTGTCGGTGTGTTTGTGTCACTATGTATGTGAACACTTTTTTAATGTTCCCTCTAATTCGAAACATAATGCAGAAAATTGATTGAAATTAGAAGTGCAAATACTCAAGCAATGAGGATATACTGGTTACCCTCAATAAGAGCATGTGTTGAACAACTTTTGACTTCATTTGCTCCTAGCATTTTCCAAGTAAAATATTTTTTCTTTGTAAGCTTGTCTGATATATCTTAAGAAAAAATGTAAGCATTTGAACAAAAATATTTATAGTTAGACATTAATGTGGAAAAAGTGCTGATACATTCTTGTTGTTGATTACTACTGTGTGAGGACACGTGACTGACTAATTTCTGGAGGTGATTTCGGTGACTACACGGACTTCTTTTTTAAAGCAGGGATCTCAACTTGGACAACATGTAATCAAATTGTCCAATCATTTAGAAATTTTTGAATTGTTTTTAATACCTCATAATTTTGACATTAATTCTCCAGTTACATGTTTAAGTTATTCCAAAAAGTTTCATCTTTTAGATGAAATTAAGTGAACTGATTAACGGGTTATCTATTAAACTGCAAATCAGACTAACAATTTAGTTACTTCTAAGCATTTGTTTTTTATATTAAATTTGTTAGTATGCAATAGTTTTTACCTTGCAATTATCACATTAATATTTGCTCATGTTGATTGAATGGCCATTTTCAACTAGAATGTGTTATTACACATCTCATTTCAGTGTGTGTGTACATTATGTATTTTATTGTTAACTAAAAAAACATACCGTAAAATGGGTGTATAGGAACAGCGGTGGAACATAACTTCCCGACCGTACAAAAAAATTCTTCATAAATATACTTCTGGGTATTTTTCGCCATTAGTTTTTTTTAGAAAGGTAAGATCCTAGGAAGTAGGAAAAAATTACTTTTGTCAGTCTGGCAACGCTACTGGCTTCTAAGGCGGGCTTCGTGTGGAATGCTAGAAAACATCACGTTTTCATAGACTGCAAAACTTGATCTGTAAGAACAAACCTTCTTATGTTTGAAACCTAAGAGTGGTGAGTTTTTAATTATGCATGTATCTGAACACAAGAATACCACATTAGAATTTACATTTTTAAAAATTATTTCATAAAAATGAAGAATTCTGAAAAATGTCATAGGAAAAAAATTGCGGGGTGTATCGGAACACTTGGTTCTGTTGTTCCAATTCAAACTTATTTAAAGGAAACTGTTTGAAAAATCAAGATTCTAACCCCAATTCTTCTAGTCAAGGCAAGAACAAGGATTTATTACTGTTTGTTTATCTCTTCTCGTGAGCAACTAGATCTTAGAATGACAGAAAAATGCAGATTTAAAAAGATTTTTGCTCCAGGAGACTTCTTTTTACCTAAAATGCATGGGGAAAAGTTATACAGACTTTATGTAGCATAAGTCCAGCACACAGACAGTGATGAATAAGTGGGAAAATCTTACAATCCCCAAAACCCAGAGATTTTAAGAAACTAAAAAAATTCATCAGTGTTCATCCCAGAAGATGTTATGAAAAAACTTAAGCCAAGCCACAACTGCTAGTTTTAAGGACAAGTACATATTTATGGACGATATGAGTGACTACAATTTATGTTACAGCTTTGTATTTCAATTCAAAAGCATTTCTTAAAATTAATTTATATTTTTCATAAGTTCAAAATCATTTTAAATTTTGACAAATCATAAACGTTCACTGGTACAGAAAATAAAATTTTTATTTGACAATAACTATCTGTTCTTATTCTTCCCCATCAATATTACTCATGTTTGTCTGACATATTACAGGTTAAATTGAAAAAAAAAAAATTAACATCTATTCTGATTGACCTCTAACAGCGGGGTGATTTGGAACACCCCTAAATTCCTATATATATAAATAACAACTGTTTGAAATGTTTTCTCTTTTCTTGGAATATCGAAAACAAAGCAAGACCGAAGTTTTTACTCAGAAAATCAAATTAAAGAAAAATCTGTTAACTACTTTTTTTTACAATTGAAGTTGAAAAGTGTTCCGATTCACCCCATTTTACGGTAATCTGAAAGATGCCAGGCTCACCGACAACTAAAACAAAAAGGCATGGGCTCGTTGACAGTCAAAAAATACAAGTAAATAATAAAACCTTTACTTTTGATTAAAGTTGGCAATATTTTTTCAATGGGTGCTCCAGTAGTTATTTGTGCCCATATCCCCACTTGTCTTAATTGGTCTCTGGAAGCAATCAAACTTTTTTTTTTATCAAGCATGTCCGCTATATCAAAAAGTAATGCAAGGAGTAATTTAAATTGCATTATTTGGTTTGACTATTGAGGTAAAATTAAAGTTCTAGGACTACTGTACTATGTTTCTACTTTGAAAGTTACTTTATTACTTTATTACTTTCTGTTGAGATTTTAATTATTTTGCTATTAATAATTTCACTGTGATTTTTTTCCCATGTTGCTGTTGCATGATTTCATAACTTGTTCTCTTTTCTTATTCATGTCTTTATATTTTATCATGCATTTTCATAATACATTTGCAACTTTTACTTTTAGGCTGATGCTGTGTTTGCCTTCCAACTTCGGAATCCTGTCCATAATGGGCATGCATTGCTCATGAAAGAAACTCGAACACAGTTGTTAGAGCGAGGTTACAAAAAGCCTGTCTTGTTGTTGCATCCATTAGGTATATTTCAAACTAATTTTTTATTGTTTGTAAAAATTCTCCTTTTTTTCATTAGAATGAAAGCTAGTTTAAACATTATCAGTTTTTCTTTAATATCAATGTAGAGATAAACTTTGAAAAAAAGAAAAAAAAATCAAAAAAAAAAAAGTAAATAAGTTCGAGCAGTAGATATTAATTTTAGTCTTTTTTTTTTTTTTTTATTTCAGAGAGATTAGGAGTAAGTTGTGTCAGTCTTGTATATTTTCCTTTTAGTGCTAAGAAAATTATTTCTACATGCAAAAACATGTTTGAGTTTAACATAAATTGGTTTCAAATCTGTTTTTTTTTTTTTTTTTTGTGAGTTCCTCTAAGTATTTTCCCCATTACAGCGCTTTTGAAGCATTTTATATACTACCTCTTTTGGCATTTTAATTATTTTAAGAGCAAGTCCATGCCTTCTCTGTGAGAGGAATAATTCAGTATCGTTTATAGTGTCGACTGATGTGTATTCACAGTGCTTAAATATTTTTTTATAAATTCTGTAATACACCTTTATTTTATATTATACTTTTCAAACGTTTTCCATATATCTTTCATTGAAATAAGATCAAATCCTTTTCATCAAGACTCACAGAAAACTCTAGAAACATACTGTATAAATAGTTAAACCAAATAGGATCCTATATTTTAAACAATAAAAGTGCTGGTATAGTTTTAAGCCGTTGGCAGAATAACTCCCTACTGGCTATCGGTATCAATACAAAATGCTTGTTATTTATTTATTAATTTATTTAATACACTTATTTTTTTAACTGAGTAATTGAGCAATGAAGAAATTGTAAATAATTGAAATTATTTTCTTTCTCACACAAGGTGGATGGACTAAAGATGATGATGTGCCTTTGCATATCAGAATAGCCCAACATAAGGCAGTACTTAATGAGAAAATTTTGGACCCAGAGTCAACCGTTTTGGCAATATTCCCATCCCCGATGATGTATGCTGGTCCAACTGAGGTACATTTTAAACCGTTTCATGCAAAGTAAAACCTTGTTAAGTTCAGTGATCAATTAATCAGAGACTGATCTGGTTTAGATAATGCAGTGCCATTATGCTTCGATTGAACTGTGCTATTTCTCACTTTTGTTGGCTTTTTTCAAGATATTCATGAAATCTGAAATTTTCTGTGCATAGTCGTTTAAATAAACAAAAAAAGTGGTATTAGCATGGGTGTCACTTAAGGTGGTAATTTGTGATATCACTCAGCCCCCCCCCCCCGTCCAAATACTCAAACACATACAAAAGAAAAGAAAATAGCTTTTAATGTTGTTTGTTAAATTGAAGGGAATATAATATTCAGAAATAACTCATTTGTATTCATATGATGTACCAAAAGTTTAAATTAGCTAATATCCATTAAAAGACATGTATGAATATATCATAGATTTACTGTTAAAAAACAAAATATTTAACACCTGATAGATTAAATATAATCGAAAGAATATCAGTATGGAAGAAGTGCAGTGGATCCCCAATTTTTTGTTTTCTGTTGAACCCGTGAGAAGAGACTAAAAAACGTTTCAAGCAAGAAAAAGTAAAACTGGGGGGCCGGGTTAAAATCAAAGCATATTGTTTAAAAATGTTGACTCATACAATGATAGGAAAGGACAAAGGAGGGGGGGGGGAGATGCCTAATCCAGCTTGTTTTTTTTTTTTTTTTTTTTTTTTTTTGTTCTTTCAGATACAATTTCATTTAAAGCATTTTCTTATACAACTAACTTATTTTGTAATTTTTTTTCTTAATTAGTATGTGCACATAAAAAGGGTTTAATTTTTTATGTTTTGAATCACTGGATCAACTGTGGGAAAATCTTGCATTACATTTTGCCTTTCCTCATTGTCTTCTCCACTTTCATCGGAAGCTGGTATTAAATCCCAAATAGGAGTAATTTGTAACGTGATGAGATGATACATGCATGAGGTAAAATTTCTAAGAAGAGTGTCAACAGCTCTAGTCCTTAATGGTAAAGAAAGTTGTACGAATGAAGGAAACCGTTCTCAAAGGGGACATTTAAACAGAAGGGACATTTAAACAGTTCAAAAAGAATGCCAGAGTGACTTCAAACAGCTGAAAAACATTTATCTTGAAAATAAATATATATATAGGTCTGGTAGAGGAAATATGTTTTGATCTGCTTGTGGAAAAACCTGTTAACCAGATTTTCTGAAAAAGGGGAAAGTAAAATCGGCCATATTTTAACATGATCAGCATTGCCTTTCTTTCGGGACCTTGAAAGTCGGAAAACGAATGAAACGGACAGCGTAAAATCACGGTTCCGTTGTATTTATGTTTTTCATTAACTCTTAACTCAATTTCTGGTGTCACCCCCAAATGAGTAACGACCAATGTATATCCCCCCCCCCCTTCGTCGTAAACCTTGGTGACAGAATAAATCTTATTACGGAAATTTTCAGATCATTTTTCAGTTAAATATTTTTCAATATGATAGTGCAAACTCAGTTGCCTTGACATGTTAAAGAAAGAATTTAACAAGGTTTTCCTGTATATTTAAAAATGTGCTTACCTAAGTTCACTTATTTATTCTTTGATATCGTTTGTACAACAAGTAACAATTGTACAACATTTGTGTAACAATTAAAAATTGACTATTATAAAAATTAATCGTTTTCTTCCTCTATGTCTGCCTAAAAATTTAAATTTTTTTACTCCTATATTTAAAATTTTAATTTTAAACTGTGCATACCTGAAAATATAACTCTCCGGCACTGAAAAAATTTGTTGAGGGAAATTTTTTTTAGATAATTAAACATTTTTATTTCTTATTTTATTGTGGGACAGCTTTTTAAGATCACATAAAGCAAGTCTTGAAAAAATCAGAATATTTTCTTAGTTTTTGCATAATATAGTACTTAACATATTTCATAATTTTACAGTATTTAAAACTATTAACCCTTCACTGCACGATTTTTTATATTTTCATGAAAAAAATCATTTGTTACCTTTTAAATAACCCTGAGTTCAGGAAAAATGAAGAAAAAAATTAATCTTAAAAATGTGCACCAAAAATGATGTTTTAATTGTTTGTTCTATATATGGCACAAAGCACATAGCATATGCTTTGTATACCGATAAGTGTAATAATTTACAATGTTTTTGTGTCATAAGTGGTATAAACAAACTTTCCACTAAGTGTATTTAAACATTTTTGGAACAAAGGAAATAATGACTAAGCACACTTCTAACGGAAATGCAGACCCTTTTTTTAAAAAAAAGCAAGAACTGTTATACCTAGACTAGTGCAGCTAACTAGTGCATAAAAATCACACTAAACTGTTATAGCAATGTTCCAGAAGGGGCACAAAGCTCAGTTTAACTGCATTTAAAAATCATAGGAATATATGAGGGTTTATTTGGTTTGTGCCCGATCTGGCACACCGTGCAGTGAAGGGTTAATATTTTTTGTCTGTGTAAGTGTAAAGCTCGTTGCTGTTGCTTTTTATTTCCAAATATGTTTGAAGTAATGTCTATATAATGCAAATTCATGTTCATTTCAACAACAATAGGAGCAATTTAAGACTTTGACTGTCATGATGGTTATCAGATGTAATCGCTCATGTCCCAATGGCTGTCCCAATTGTGGTGAACACTTGCAATTTTGACATTTCAGTCAAAGTGTTAACATAAAAATTTTTTCTAATGCTGTAGCATTACGAAAGTAATTATAAAGATGACCTTTTTGTTGTTCTATCTAAATTTTTAAGTATTATTTCTCAATATTCAAGGTGCAATGGCATGCAAAAGCCAGAATGTCCACTGGAGCCAACTTTTACATAGTGGGACGAGATCCTGCTGGAATGCCACATCCTGACACTAAGAAAGATCTTTATGAACCAACGCATGGTGCAAAAGTATGTTTCTTTCTCTCTCTCATTTTTTTCTTGCCTTTTGAATTTCAAAAATACTGATTATTTGTTAATTCCTGGTGTTTTGCCATGAACTCAATTCTAATGAGAAAGAAAATTTCTCATTCTGAAACGCATTTCTTTAATCTTTCTGTGCAAAGGTATTTATTCATTTCGTGCATGCAATTGAGCCTCATTAATTCGAACTCTTAAAACAAATTACTGCAAGGTTAAACTGTACTTGCAAACCTCATCCTTTCATTTAACTTTCGAATAGGAGAAACCACGGCTATGATGAATTGATTTTAAATTCCCCTTTGAGTTCATTTTAACGTGATTCGACTATACATGCATCGAATTGCTTTTGAAGATAATATAAAAATTCAAACGCTTACAAAGCTCATCACTGACATGTGACAATGTTCATTATATATTTGATGAAAGACAAGTAATTTAGTGAAGTGTAATACTTGAAGGTTATATTGCACAATAACTGCAATTTAGCAAAGTAAAAATATGCAAAAAATAAACTTCATACTTTTCTTAATATTTTCTTATTATAACAAAAATAAAAGATCACTAAACAGTCTATCCAACTTGAAAACATTTGAAAGATAATTTTTTGTTGTAGGCTTAAAATTTTTATTCGTGGCTTGAAGTTACTGTGATTTGAATTTGTGCTTTATATTGAGTTTGTGTTGGCAGATTTTATTGCTTCTTTAAAATATTGTTTTGACGTGTGAACATTTTTGTAGGTATTGACAATGGCTCCTGGTCTGACTCAACTGGAAATTATTCCGTTTCGAGTGGCAGCATATGACTTATCAAAGAAGCAGATGACATTTTTTGATCCTAACCGAAAGCAAGATTTTGAATTTATTTCGGGAACCAAAATGCGCCACCTAGCCAGAAATAATTTGAATCCCCCAGATGGCTTTATGGCACCGAGTGCTTGGAAAGTGCTCTCAGACTATTATCGTTCCCTTGCAGATAAATCATAAGTGAATGTCATTTATTTCATTGTTTTCTGTTTTATGTTTGACTCATGCAGTGGCTGTTATGTAATCATTTGAAAGATATATTTGTAAACAGATATATATATATATATATTTATTTAGACAAGCAATTTTCTCACTATTGAAGCTACACACTTTTAATCATAAGTATAAATTCCTAACTCTTGCCTTGCATGGAAACTTATTAGTATCTTTGAAAGACAAATATTGGTTTTCCTGAGTGATCTTTAAATTATTTCCATTTTTCCATAAAAATTACCTAATTAATTTTTTTTTAATTTTTTTCGAAGCATGTCATATCTTCCATCTGTTATACTCTTTCTTTAAAAGCCATTTATGCGCCTTAATATCAGTCTTTTTCTTTCTTTTTAATGAACAATTTTCTTTTTCTTATTCAACTAGTTTTGAATAACTCCTAAACTTTCCTATCTGTGCTCAAATATTGCTATCGGCAGTGGCACAGTGGTTTGGTGTTTTGGCGGGTTCTGAACCTGTGATTTAAGTATTCAGTGTGGGGATTTTTGATGTGCAGAGGATCGTCAGCTACCATGCTGTGTGATTTATTCGCATGTTGAAAATCCTTTGAGTGCCTATTTTATTTCTGTACTCTCGGCTAAATTAAATTCCCAGTACAATTATGCCGCTTTAAAGCACAGGTACATCCGCCTCATGAGAAACTAAAGTAAAAATTTTGTGCTATTGACATCTTCTACTGAATTGTAGAACATGAAAGGCTGGATTCTATATCAACCCCTGTGGAAAGGAAAAGAAATTTTTTTATCAGCAGCTCAGAAGTAACAATTCTAACGAGAATTAAATTATATACGAAACATAATTATAAAATACTGAGCTTTGAGCATTTTATTTTTTCCAATCAAAATTGTAAATCCACTTATTTGAGAAATAATGCTGTAGTTGAATATTACAACTTCCTTTTATATTAGTACCTGTGTATATCTTTCTTTTAAATCACTGTTGCAAAATGTGTTGGTTAACCAATTAGTTTTACATTTGTTGAACAAAATTTGTTTCGCTTATTAACATTCATTGCATGGGTCATTTACTTTATTTTATGCATTTGGGATTTTAGTCATGAATTTCACTTAATGTTAATATACTTTTGAATGTATATAGTTACGTCATTTTTTTCCTGATGATTTATGACAATACTCAAGCAGCATTTTACAATGCTGTTAATTATTTTTAATTTACATTATACCACTCCTACATGATTACTATTTTTATATAGATAAAAAAAATGCCTTAAATTTTTATGCTAGAAAAGGCTTGACCTAATGCTATTTTATATAAACTTGATTTTACTAAAATACCATATTTTTGTTTTTTCTAAAACTTTGAGAAAATGAAATCTTTTGTAAAATAACTGCTTAGGTGTTAGGAAGATTATTTATTTATCTTATTAAGAGCATATATAATTTTGGAAAAATAAAAATGAAAAATACTTTTACATGCTTTTAAAATTTCTTAGTATCTACTTCCTTTCAAATAAAGTAGCTTACATTTGAAGTAAGAAAAATATATTTTAACTTTTTCAAAATGTCAGAAAAGTGAAACTCTGTTATAACATCATTTCTGTTTATGGGCGGATGAAGGGACTGAAATATTTGACTTTATCTTTATAACAGAGTCATCGCTACAAACGATGTTACTATAACCAAGTTTAACTGTAGGTTATTTTAGAATTTTATTGTAAAATGTAGATAATTTTAGTGTAAGCTTACATTTATCACACAATTTATAACAAACCAGTTTATATTGAAGGTAGTGTAGTGCACTTTAATAAAACATTGGAATGATAACTTTATGTGTAAGTTATAGTGAGGCATCCTTTTTCAGGCATTTAAAATAAAAAAGTATTTGTAGATGTACAAAAAAAAAAAAAAAATCTTGATATAAAAATAATATATTTTTTCTTGTCTTCATTGTTTTAAGATCGGACATGTTTAAAGCAAAGGTGTTTAAAATGAAAGAAGGAAAAAAATGCTACTTTTTGTTTATGGACTATGGTCATTTTTTTCCTATTCAAACAATTGAAATTTGAAGATATCTTTCTTCTTAGATATATTTACATTATTGTCTTCTTTAGAAAATGTTTTATCAAACTATGTTGCAATCACTTTTGGGATTTAATGTGTTATCACTGCTCCTGTTTTCTCAATGCACGGTTGCAGGTGCTTTGTTACACTATGTATTGGATTATTAATTTTACTAGACCTTAAATATTAATTTTTATTCAATATTTTAGAATGTATTTAAATGTGTGCAAATGAATTAAGATAAAATTTTAACAGTACGTAAACTTTTTTTCTGATTTAATTATTTCATTCATTCTTGAAATAGCTATTTTTATTGAATATTCACATAATGTGTAAAAAACTTAAATCACTAAACTTTCGTTATGGAATTATGCTATCATAAATCCATATGTTTTGATCTTTTTTGTTTTGGAATTTCTGTACAGCATATTTATTTTCTTGGTAGACTGATATTCTAATATGGGAATTAAGTATATTTTATTCAGAAATTTTCTACTTTTTGCTTCGATTTCAAATAATATATATTTACCCAAACTTTTAGTTTTATAATTTTAATTGGGTTGAATTTTTGGTATTTTTGCCTGAAAAATGCTGTGCATAAATTTGATCAATTCATTTTAGTTTAATGTTTACCCAATGACAAATGCTTTCACTATTAATTTTTTAAAAAAAATAATTATGCAAGCAGGACTTGATTAAACCAAAATGGGGCTAAGTCCTGGATTTATTTTGGGGCTCCCTCCAACCACTGTGATATATATGAAAGTCATAATATGTATTATCAATATATTTCAACAAATGTTACATATTATTTCCTAAATAATCTCAAGTAAATACTAATATTTATTAAATGTATTCTCTCAATTCTGAAGGTTAGTTCAATTTAGGCTGAAGTGGTAAAAAAAAGAAGAGATTTTATGTTCTAGTAGATTAGGAAAGCCCTGTATCTAAACAAAGACCCGTGATCAAGTTCTCTATGTATGTAAAGAAAAAAAACTTAATGCGTCCTCTTTCATTAATTATTTCTGGTTCAAAAGTACTTCTTATTACTTTTTTGTTTTTTTCTTAATCAATAATTAAAATTTTCCCTGTATTTGTTGTATGTAAAATTATTATTTTTTACATTTTTTTCTTTTTGAAAAAAGTATCAATCAAAACAATAAGTTGCACCGGGGAAAAAATCTGTGGGGAAGTGCCAGTAGTTGTAAATATTTCAAATAGTAATTCCGCTAATATATTTATTTGTATCTAATAAATAATGTGTGTAAATAACTATATTATTAATTGTTTATCAAAGTTTCATTATAATTGTTATTGTGGATGTTGAAATTTAATATATATTTTTATTACAAATTATTTATTGAAGACTGTGTGCAATCATTTTAGTTTCTTAAGAGTTATGTTCTGTGTTTAAAGTTTTATGTCTATGTTTGTTTCTCTTTATGCAATACATTTTGAAAGTATTTTTGCATTAAAATTTTAAATTATATTTTTTTCTTTCTGCATCTCATAACTGTTCTTTTTTTTTACATTAAGCTTTCCTCTTTGAAGAAAGAAAAAAAAGTTTTATTAAAAGCTAATTATTTTAATGATTTTTTCCCTTATACTTAACAAGAATCTTTTTATTTGGTTGTCATTGCAGGCATAGTTGCCTGTTATTTTCTGCAAATAAGGAAACCAATTTTAAAACATGGAAATTCACTTAAAAATTAAAAGCAGCTATTTTCTTATTCACAGCTCTTTTTTTTGGGGGGGGGGGGGTTGCAAATTTGAGCAATGAATGCAATGTTTTCTTTTGATGAGTTTATTGCTACATTGTTGGTAACTATTTTATACTTTTATCTTGTTTTCCTGCTATTTAATACTTCTCCTTTTTCTATTTATTTACTTTTTTTTAATGTCCCCTATGTTTAATTTTTGATTACTACCACACCATGCTCCCTCTCCAAATGCACTGACTGAAAAACAAAAATAATAATAAAAACTAGGTAATTTTTTTACTGATAAATTAAAAGTTACTAGTCTTTTTTCTTATGAAAATAAATTATGTTCAAGATTCCCTCATATTAATTACCTTGTTTCAAAAGTTAAATCATTTATCACACCTCTTACACTGTAAGAATAAAGAAAGATAAAAATCAATCATGAAAGGTCAGCTTTCAATAAGTTTTGGTCAATAAGTGCTTTTCTAATGGTATTTTCTCCCTTCTTATTACATATAAAAAGATTCTTGTCAACTATTTCTGTTTATATTTTCAACATATTATTTATAACCAATATTTGATTCATTTAATTATCATTTTCTTTCTTTCATTCATTCTTTCTTTCTTTTTACCAAATACATTCCTCTTCCTGTTTTTTAATCAATTAACTGAAATCTTTGTTTTGTTAATGAATTTTTTTTTATTTGTGTTACAAATAGATCATTTCTTTGTAATTTTAAAACTTTTTTTTTTATTTCTGACTGCCTTGGTTACTATAAAATAAGTTTTGATTTTTACATACATTTTAGCAATACACTGTTAAATGTTCACAAAAATATTTTTGTTGTATTAGAGAAAATTATATAATATGTTTGGTAATAAAATTAATTTAAATTATATGCTTTTGTTCATTTATTATTGTTATTTTTAATTTTTGTTTTTTGTTCGTGTTTGCTAGCATAGTAGCATAGTGTTCATGGGCGCCCATATGCGAAATTTTAAGGGGGGGCTCAGATTTTCCTTAGAGTTTACAGTTAAAAGAGAAATATATGTGTGTTTCTTTGATTCACTAAGAATATGAAAGTACTAGACTCGTTTAGATTTTGACCGCTTACAGATAATGCATGTAATGGGCATCTGAAGGCCGTATCCAGAAAAATTTCGGGGGGGGGGGGCATTTCGTACATTGACAAAAAACACACATTTTTGTGCGTTATGAGTCTTTTTCTTGTTGACACCCCCCCACCCCCCCGTTGTTCCTCGTGGGTGTGTTAATTTTATTTTTGTTGTTAATGCTTTTGACTGACCTTTATTGGGGTTGGGGTATCAAAAGAGAGATGCAATGGACTCTTTTAAGTGAGGTAGAATATTCGTAATTTTGGGGGCTCCTGGGGATTCTTCCTCGGGGAAATTTTTGAAAAAAAGTTTTCAAATTCTGCATTTTGAGGCCTTGTATGGGGCAGTTGGGACTTCAAAACTATGTTGGAAAACATGCGAACAAAACATTTATAAATGTTCAGAGCATTCATTTGCAAATTAAGATCAATCAAAGTTTTTTTTTTTTTTTTTTTTTTTTTTTTTTTTTTTTTTTTTTGTAGTTTAACAAACGATTGACATTAAGAGTCATTATTTTGAAAATCAGACAAAAAACGGAAGTTTTGGTAGTGACAATTTTTGATTTTCCTCATTTTTTTAAATGTGAAAATAGGTCAATAGAAATGTACATTCTGAAGTTTTTAGCCCCCCCCCCCCCCCAAAAAAAAATGACCAAAACTTTGTTCTCTCAGTAAAATTAGTCAAAGTCTGATGTTTCGCAGCTTTTTTTGATAAAACGATTGAAAGACGCATTTCAGTGCGCTGTAGATTTTTACAGAAACGCCACCTCCAATTTATGTTTACATTTATTGATTGTGCAGTGTCTGGTTATGATGACTTCATAGTTATTTGGGTTGGGGGTTGTTTTTACTTTAGTTAAGCGGCCGCAAAGTATGATTTTTAGTTCACTTTGGCTCAACTTTAAACTGCGTTATTTCCCGCAAAAAGCAAATCCCCGAAATTTTTTAAACATATACGGAAAATTTATACTATAAAGAGAATATGTGGAATGAAAATTGTTTAATATTTCATTGCTTTGATTAGAAAAAGACAGATATTTTTACAAATTTTCAAAATTAGTGGTTTTTTTTATCGCATACAACTTAAAACAGCAACTCTAGAAAAAATAGCTTTTATGGATTATGAAACTTACAAATGTGTCAAATTGCATAAAAAAGAAAGAAGTGTTTGATCTCTTCATAGTATAAATTTTCAGTATATGTTAAAAAAATTTCGGGGGGTTGCTTTTTGGGGGAAGTGGACTAAAAACCATATTTTGCGTCGGTTTAAGTAAAGAAAGCAACAACCCCAACCCAAATAACTATGGGTTCCTCATAACCAGATACTATACAATCAATAAATGTGAACATAAATTTGAGGTGGTGTTTCTGTAAAAACTACAGCGCACTGAAATGCGCCTTTCAATCGTTTTGACCAAAAAGAGCTGCAAAACATCAAACTGGGAATTTTTACCGAACGAACAAAAAAAATTTTTTTTTTTTGGGGGGGGGGGGGGGCTAAAAACATCAGAATGTTCACTTCTCATGACCTACTTTCACGTACAAAAATATGAGGAAGATCAAAAATGTCACTGCCACACCTCGTCTGAATTTCCAAATAATGGCTCTTAATCGACAGAGAAAAAACGCGGGAAGAGAAAAGATAAACATTCATCACTTGCTTAATTGATTTTCAGTATAGTTACATAGTAGTTTTTGATCAGTTTCCGAACTCACCGACAGAAACATCACTTAATAGTATAAAATGACCAATGGTATAAAACGCATAAAATCCTTTAAAAGAGACAGTGTAGAGATTTAAAAAATGATTAACGAAAGAGTAATATTGCAGCCATGCAGTTAATTCATAGTTTATTGATTTGATAAGATACAATTGAAGCACTTTTTAAGGAATTTCAAAAAGGTATTTAATGATTTTCAAAGACTTTAGAACATGCCTGCCCCCCCCCCCCCCTGAAACCCCAAATGCTTTGTAATGTAAAACAGAAAAAAAGTTTTCTTTTTTTCCAAATTCCATGTGCCAAAAAAATACCGAGTTGTCTTGCCATCCTCGGATCAGCCCACTCTTTATCTTGACAGCTAGTCCACAGACATGGGGGAGTTTCTCATGCAAATGCGGCGTCGGTTGACCCACGAATCTGCCTTTGTTTTTTTTATTGAAGAATGTAGGAAGAGACACAATGTTAAAATTCTGAAAGCGATTTCAGTGCAGATTAGAGTTATTAAAATTTGGCATTTTTAATAACTTATTCATTAATGGGTGAAGAAAAAATGTTTTCCGAATAAATAGTACTAAAAGCAAAAAAAAAAAAAAAAACTAATCTCCAAGGGGGGGCTCGAGCCCCCCTTGCCCCCCCCCTTATGGGCGCCCATGATAGTGTTCAGTTGTCATTTTGAAGCACTTCTCCTCCTTTTTAAAGCACTCTGCAGTTTTTTTTTTTTTGAACTGCCATAGGGAGTAGTGGAATGTGGAGCAAAGTGAAATAGTTAAGGCAACTTATCTTTGTTCAGAAGGAACAAATTGGAAGCTTGTTTTTCCAGTTCCTGGTAACATTTTGTACCATTCTCAGAAGAACCGCTGCACATTTTCAAGGTTGTAGTCTCCAAAATGGAAAGAAAAAAAAAGCCCGATTTTGTTGCCTAGCTCCACGGCCCTGCAGGAAAGTGGGTTAATCAGCCGTTAGTAACAGAAATAAACCGCATTGCTCTGGAAGTGGAAATAGTACATAAACCAACAGATTTCTTAAATCCAGCTCCTCATTTCAAAGCGTTGATCTGTCCCTACATCACGACATCCAGGGGCTCTCCGATATTAGATCACTGTGAGTTCTCAAAAAATGCCTTTTTTCGACAAATTTTGTCTGACGATTCGGAAGATTCTGCAACATGATTGCAAGTTGGAAATGTTCAAATGTCCTAGATGTACTTATATATGCATACCCATTTATACCCCGCATAAACCAATAGATTTCTCAAATCGAGCTCCTCATTTCAAAGCGTTATCTGTCCCTACATCACGACAGCCAGGGGCTCTCAGATATTAGGTCACTGTAAGTTCTCAAAAAATGCCTTTTTTTCGTCAAATTTTATCTGACGATTCGTAAAATCCTGCAACATAATTGCAATTTGGAAATGTGCAAATGTCCTAGATGTACTTATGTATGCATACCCGTTTTTTATCATTCAGAAAAACTTGGAGCTCTATTTGACAAATTTTACCTCCGTCCTTCCAAAATTTTAGTTTGCTAGCATCCTGATGCTCAAGGGCACAACTTTATGCAGTGATTAAACTATGTTTTTTTAAAACTGAAACACACGCACGCAATATATTTTTTTTAACTTGTGTAACTAAAGCAGTAGCGTAGGAACTTTGCAAAAACAGGGGGAGCCCGGTACAGCTTCAGAGCTTGGCGCTTTCTGGGGAGGCGGGGGAGGGGAGGAGCAAGACACACTTAGTTGTGAATAAAAGTAATTTAAAAACATTACTATTTTGCCAGAAGATGACAAGTTTAATTACACTTTTACGAAATTTATATGCAACTGGTTTTAGATGCTTTGATCAGAAATAGGCAGTCTCGAACTTTTTTCCCGGAAAAATTCCCTAGTGGTTCCTTTTAAAAATGATTTTCTACGATTTTTGGTGACTTTAGAGGCAAGAATTTTTTTTTAATCAAATTTTAGTAATTTTAGTCTTTAAAGCAAATTTTAGGCCATGTTTGGCTCATTAGGTGCAGGAACTGGGATAGTAAAATCATCTTTGTTGATTTTTCAAAACTGTAACCTTAAAAATGCACTTTTAGACGATTTTTGTTGATTTTGAGAACAAGGAACGTTTGGGACTCTCCTCTACAAATTCTTGGACGTGTAAATCATAAATACGTAACTGAAACTCTTTAATTTTGAAAAAAAGTTTTTAAAAAATTCACTTCTACCAAAATGGAAAATAATTATCTTGTCTTTATTTTCTCGTCCAGTGCACCTTTTAAAAGAGATAACAATTGTTTAATTCCAGGTAATACTAATAAATACGGATTGAAATTGGTATTTAAGAAAAACATCACAAATTATGCATTTTAAGCAGGAAAAGATAATTAGATACTGCTGATTTTTCATCCTCCAAACAAGCTTCCCAAATGATTTTTCTTTTGTTTTTCACCAAAAATGTACTACAAAAAGAAAGTTTTAGTAAGGGAATTTTTCCGGGGGAGCTGAGCCGGTCTGAACTATTCCAAGGGGAGCCCGAGCTCCCCCGGTTCCTACGCCCTTGAACTAAAGGTTGATTTATTAATTGTATTCGCGCGAGGTAGAGAAGTGACTTCTGATAATATTATTCTTGAGTTCTACTAGATGGCAGCACATTCACAAGTGCATATCAGAATTTCGTTGTCAGTGTTAAGCAAGTTATTGGGACACTGGCTTAAAAATAATAGTCAGGGATCCCTGATAGAGATTTTTCTGTTTATTACTATCAAGCTAATTTTTCGTGAGTAGCTTCATTTTAATAAGACGCCCAACTTTTCCTCTTACAACAATTCTCTATTGTGGTAGCTAACAGGGGTAGCGGGGATCAAATGTGTCGATTCTATGAGTCTCAAAAACTTATCACTAACTGTGGCTTTTTTAATTAAATCGAAAGATAATAATTAACATTGTTGAAAAAAATATTTGTCCTACAAGGTGTATGGTTTGATCAAAGAGTCCCCCTCCTCCCAACATGTATGGATTACGAGGTCATCAAAAGTAATTACTAACAACCCAAGTTTTTTTCTACTGCTTACTTAATATGTATATAATTTAACAGTCACATTGTCCTACAAATTGTGTGGTACGTTATCCCGGTCCTACGATCAGAAATTGTTAGAACTACGAGACCACTTTTTTCATTACTAACTGTAGGACAAAAATATTACATTATAGGTTAGTGTATTCTCTATCCAGATAAACCATTGTCCTACAAGAAAACAGGTAGGTATCACGAGTCCGACACGAATTGTAAATTTCGCTTTCTCTTTGGAATAAGTGAAAGCATAAGTGAAAGTCCGTTTAAGTTTTACTAATTTTATTTTCCAGTTAAATTATTTGTGTATTGTTTTTGCATTCATAAAAAACAATTAATCTTCATCAGATTCTTCAGATAAATCATCATCTTCTTCACTAATCTCACTTTCATCTTCATCTTCTTCATTTTCGTCATTAGTGATATCTGACTCTGTAATAACATTTAAAAAATAAAGAAATTGCCCATTAATTAATAAACGAATAAAAATAAAAATACTATGAATAGTGGACCTTGCAAGTCAGAAGATAGTTCTTCGAAGGATGGACTTTGTGGACCATCAAACAAATAGTATTCGTATTAGCCGTCAATTATCGTCCGTCCATAATTTTCTGGCAACTTTTTTGTGGGGCACCGCATGTGTGCATTGCACCATACGTTACAGATAATTACAGTTCGCTGAATTTTTTGCAGTAGTTCTTGCATTGTAGGCGGCAAACTCGAAGGATCATATCCTACGATTTTCTTTAAAAAAATTTCTTCTTTTTCATTTTTCGCTTTATAGCCCTTTTCAAACAATTCGTATCTACCTTTGTTGATGTCATTTTTCGTTTTTAATGAATATACTCTACATACGTACTCTTCAATGCTTCGAACTAACTCATTCGATGTTGTTAATGCTGTATGTTCACTTCGCTATGTACAACATCTTGATATTTGTGTTGCTGATGCTTTCGAGCAGATAAAAAAGTTTTGCAATGAAGCCAAATTTCTTTACTAAATTTCTTGACATATTCTCTTTTCCGTCGAAATGTAGGATTTTTGCAAAACAAATTGCACAAAAAGCACTCCATTATTATTTTGGAGCATTAAAAAAAAATCTTGACATTTGTTGTTAGAAGACAAACACGCGGTCGAATGAAACTTTTTTTGCACGGTTATGGTCGACATTTATGGAGAATATATAATATGCTCTGGGCATGCGTACCGGCAAGGCTCAGCTATAATGCCAAATTGTACAAAGTAAATTTATTTTTACTTGTATTAATTTAAAATGTGTATTCAAATGGAGTACCACGAAATTTGAAGGACAATGTGACTGTTAAATCAAATAAATATTAACTAAGCAAAAATTTAAAAATCAGGTAATTTGTAATTATTCTTGATGATCTCGTAATCAATACATTTTGTAGGACGAATATTTTTTCTACTTATGATAATAATTTCCTTAATATGAAATAAAAAATCAAGAGTAAGTGTTAAATTTTTGAGAACCATTAAATTGACATATTTTATCCCTGCTACCCCTGTTAGCAACCACAATCCAAAATTTCGTTTATGAAATTGTCGGGTGTCTCATTGAAACGGCGCAATTTAAGAAGATTCAGCTTGGTGCTGATTAGTTATTCATCAGGGTACTACATTTTTAGAACGTAGGACCGGGATAACGTACCATGCAATTTGTAGGACAATGTGACTGTTAAATTATATACATATTAAGTAAGCAGTAGAAAAAAACTTGGGCTGTTAGTAATTACTTTTGATGACCTCGTAATCGATACATGTTGGGAGGAGGGGGACTCTTGGTTCAAACCATACACCTTGTAGGACAAATATTTTTTTGAACTATGTTAATAATTATCTTACGATTTAATTAAAAAAGCCACAGTTAGTGATAAGTTTTCGAGACCCATAAAATCGACACATTTGATCCCTGCTACCCCTGTTAGCTACCACAATAGAGAATTGTTGTAAGAGGAAAAGTTGGGCGTCTTATTAAAACGAAGCTATTCAAGAAGTTTCAGCTTGATAGTAATTATTTTTTCATCAGGCATTTGTACTACATTTTTAGATCGTAGGACCGGGATAACGTACCACACAATTTGTAGGACAATGTGACTGTTAAATTATATACATATTAAGTAAGCAGTAGAAAAAAACTTGGGTTGTTAGTAATTACTTTTGATGACCTCGTAATCCATACATGTTGGGAGGAGGGAGACTCTTTGATCAAACCATACACCTTGTAGGACAAATATTTTTTTCAACAATGTTAATAATTATCTTACGATTTAATTTAAAAAGCCACAGTTAGTGATAAGTTTTTGAGACTCATAGAAACGACACATTTGATCCCTGCTACCCCTGTTAGCTACCACAATAGAGAATTATTGTAAGAGGAAAAGTTGGGCGTCTCATTAAAATGAAGCTACTCACGAAAAATTAGCTTGATAGTAATAAACAGAAAAATCTCTATCAGGGATCCCTGACTATAAGGTTTAAATAATTTTTTAATGCAAAAAAAAAAAAAAAAATGTTTGCATTTTTTCTGCAAGAAGATTTTTTTTGGTGATTTTTAGTGCAAAAAATTTTTTTGTTGCTATTTTTGTAGGAAAATTTTTTTAGCTTATTTTTTAGTTAAAAAAAACTTTTTTGCTCGTTTTTTTTCCTTTTTTTTCCAACTTTTGTCAAAAAATTTTTTAGTTCGAGTGCACTCCTCTGCGCATGATTCTGCCGCCGTCCATGGTAAACACATGCTTCTTTAAACTGCGCCTCCTCAACAAGAGTGTAGGGAAGTTTTCGATTCTTTAATTGTATTTTTACATGATAGAACAACAATACAACATACATGATCATCCCATGTGAAAAAAAAATTCCGATGCGACAAGCAGTTTTTTTTTTTTAATTTTTAAAGTTTGAGCGACGGTGACGTCAGATGGCTGATGAATTTTTCGCAAGAGCGCCAAGGCTGGAGCGAGGAACTTGCGTACCGGCCCGAACGGAAACTGGTTTTCCGTGCTTTCATAAGGCTGTTCCCTCGAGTAGCCTAAAAAAGTTAGAAGTCACCAAGTAATGTCTCACTTTTTATTTTAATAATGATTTTCGCCGTAAAAAGTTTAAAACCATCATCGCTGACACTGGTGGCAGGTTATTGAATTGGGCTTTGACGAATGTAATCTCCATAGTGAATAATAGACTTAAACTAATTGCTAACGGAAGGGAAAAAACTCTGCAGTGAAAAGCTCATACAGCTGCAACACAATTTTGTGTGTAAACGGCTTAAAACTACAGCCATCCAACGTCACTGGTTTCGTTTTCAAGGCATGCTTTCTTTGCGCGTGAATATATTAAAAATCAATCATTGTTTTAAAATTCGGCGATGGTGAATTTTTATGTTTTGTAAGTGTCTTAAAACAATACCTAGTAGAAAGTAGGAACATTTAACAGATTGAAACTTCTCTATCATCAGAATCGGACTGGCCATGTGGGGATTCGGGCAAATGGCCGGTGTGCACCTATTTTTGGTAAAAGGCGCCGACCGACCGTCGTTCAAATTTTTTCCCCTTCTTCTTCTTATGGACATTTTTCATTGCACTATTTTTTCCTAATCTAAAAATTTAGAATATTCTTGGCTAGAAAAAGAATGTCGAAAACGAAAAATGGTATTTAGACCTCCCATAACTCTCATTCATTTCCCTCTCAGCTCTCGCACAATATAAGCAGTGGTGGATATACGGGTTTGTGGACTTGTCCGATCGTTCGATCTGATCATCCTTCATAGCAACTGAGGACCAGGGCTGCTGCACTCGTTTTGAAATTCTATCAGAAGTCAACATGTCGCATGTATCATCACGAGCTCTTTCAATATCTTATTTAATTCCCGCTACCGACGAATGATAAAACAATAAAGACGAAGAGGAACTAATGAAGGGTATCCAAACAGCTGATCAAGCGATTCAAAGCAGAAAAGCTCTAAAACATTTTTTTTTCGAATGGCCAATCAAGAAGCAAACTTGGATCATCCCTAAGAAATGTCAACCTCAACCTCAGTATTTTTATATCCTCATTGTCCTAATCATGACCTATCATTTTATACACAGCAAGCTTTCTATTTCATAAATCTGGTAACAGCTTACAAACATTTTGTTTGGTATTTTTGTTGTAGCTTCATTCGTACCAAGGTTGTAGAAAAGGCTTTGCATGTGCAAAAAAAAAAAAAAAAAGGGGCAGAGTTCCTTGTAAAACGTAAAAATTTATGCGAATTTTTTAAAGGAACTATGTTATTATGAAAGTTTAGATTTAAGTCTACTAAAAATGATGTTTTTTCACAATATATAAAATGATCATTTTAATTAGTTTGATTATTTCATAGTTTTATATCGTGTTAATAAGTCACAAAAATGTGCTATTTTCTGTTTTAAAACTAAGCCCATACATTATAAAAGTCAAAACTTTTAATTTTCTTGCTACTTAAAAAACACAATACATTTATTCTAAATATAGTAGACATCAAATTTTTGGATGTGACTAATGAAACAGTTTATATACACTGCGATGCAAAAGTTTAGACAAATGGCAAATATGTAAATAAAAAGAAAACTATTCAACGAAATGCTTTCTAATTTCTACTGCGGGTACACAATATAGTCCCAAATACGTGACTGGAGTTCTTAAAACTATAGCTGGAATCAAATTTTGGATATTACAAAACACATTTTTTTACATTGTTGCAAAAGTTTAGACAATAGTCAGATTTTATGCAAATATCCCTTGAAATGTGATTAGTGGAGGAAATGCGGGACTGTATTATTCGTTTATAAAGTGCAGAGATTGCTGAATAAATAATCAAAATCTCAAAAACTCTTTAGTTCCCGTGTAAAGAAGATGAAAAAGTTTGGAAGCGGAAATTTGAAAATGAACCTACTTTATTATTTTTTTGTCTTTTAAATCGGCTCTAGTATGGTAGTATTATACATTGTTTTTTACTTTGTGGAGAGCAAATTCAGACATGAGTATCGATCAAAAAGTCCAAGAAAAATTATATTTCTTAAGGATGAAGGAATTGAAAAAACGGCTCAGACTGAAGATTCGCCCCTTAATCCTACAAAACTTCAACTTGGGTCAAAAACAGCACGAGACAGCATAAGTAGATGAACAACTGAATCGGAATGCATAAAAAAAAAACAAAGAATTGTGCCTGAGCCTTTTTGGACAGAGTGTCCCAAATAAGCCAGCTTTTAATGTGAAAAGCAACATATGTATCATCGTGACTAAAAAATGAATGGTACTTTCTTTGATAAAAATTATTAAAATTGGAATGGCCTAGATGGGTTATAATTCTTTTCGCGGGACTTGAGAAATATCCGATGATCATATGCTGTGCTGCTTTTACCAACAAAATCTGGCTTATTTGGAATACTCTGTCCGAAAAGGCTCAAGCACAATTCTTTGTTTTTTTTTTATGCATTCCGATTCAGTTGTTCATCTACTTATGCTGTCACGTGCTGTTTTTGACCCAAGTTGAAGTTTTGTAGGATTAAGGGGCAAATCGTCAGTTCGAGCCGTTTTTTCAATTCCTTCATCCTTAAGAAATATATTTTTTCTTGGTCTTTTGATCGATACGCATGTCTGAATTTGCTCTCCACAAAGTAAAAAACAACGTACTACCATACTAGAGTCGATTTAAAATACGAAAAAAAAAATAAAGTAGGTTCATTTTCAAATTTCGGCTTCCAAACTTTCTCATCTTCTTTACACGAGAACTACAGAGCTTTTGAGATTTTGATTATTTATTCAGCAATTTCTGCACTTTACATTCGAATAATAAAGTCCCGCCTTTCCTCCACCAATCCATTTCAAGGGATATTTGCATAAAATCTGACTATTGTCTAAACTTTTGCAACAATGTAAAAAAATGTTTTTTGTAATATCCAAAATTTGATTCCAGTTATAGTTTTAAGAACTCCAGACACGTATTTAGGAACATATTGTGTACCTGCAGTACAAATTAGGAAGCATTTCGTTGAATAGTTTTCTTTTTATTCACATATTTGCCATTTGTCTAAACTTTTGCATCGCAGTGTATGACTAATGTAACATTTAAAACTGATTGCTATTATTTAAAACTTCTTTAATTTAGTGTTCATTTTCATTTACAATTTGAAAAAACTGACACACTTAATTAATTAAAAATATTTAGGTTGCGAGATTGCTCTAATAATTGAACTACGTATACCTTACGTCAGTTTAAAGAAGGTCATTTTAAAGGCCTTTTTTTCAAAAGGTATTCTCTCTTCAAATGAAAAAAAAATTATTATTGTTTTAAAAAGTAGAATGGGTAAAGCAAAATGCTTACTGTTCAAAATATGCATTCAACACAAGAATCCAAAATAGATAATTGAGAAAAAGGAAGAAAACCGTAAAACGGAACTTTTATATTTTGTTACAAATATCTCCACTAATCATCAAAATGAAGTAATGGCAACTTATTAGAAAACATTTAAAACTAGTACATGCTACAGTGGCAATAAATGCTACTGTTGCACATAGCAGCAAATGCATCACTGATTATTTAGAAATTAAAACATTTGCTGCGATATCTGAAACTAAAATGCATTCTGCAAAATGCATTGTGTAAAAATTGTTTGAATACTTTGTTCAATATGCAATGAGTTACAGCACATAAGCCAGGGCTAAAGCAGAACTGAAGCAATTACACCCCCAGCTCGGTATTGATATCCTGAGACTGCAGTTTCGTCCTTATTATGGACTCCCCAGTCAGGAATAGCCAATAGCCTAGCTGGAGGCAAACATCCTCTAATTGTAGCTAAGATTACCAACAAACTGGTAGATAAAATTAATTTATCTTTCCACTATATTCCTGTGAAAAGCAAGCACCTTTGCGAAAAGCTTCTTGAATTGCTACAAGCTGCATTAATTTAGCTTTCCATTGCCATGAAAAATATTTTGGATAAAATATGTTCTGTTTTATTAAGTATTTCCCCTTTAGTTCTGTTAGTCTTTTCCGATTGACTGAGCACTAAACGAGGGCAAAATGCAGTCTCTAGATTACTGTAGCTCTGCAAGAACTGCAGTCAAATAAGCTGTTCAGAATTGGCTTCCAATTCTGTCTTTTCTTTGGCAACATTTTCTGAAAAGCTCTGAGAACCTTCCTGGTAAAATAAAAATAGGTGCCAAGCTAAGTGTTTTTTTTGGAACTTCTTATGCCTTTTCAGGAAGATTCTCGTTTTCTTGATTTCAAGAAGGTTGTTCACTTTTAGCAGGAAACTCCTCTGTGTTTTTTTGCCAGATGAAGTTACTGACTGAAATTAGGCGCACTAGCAGCCCACTATTTTACAGAAAATAAAATTTTCGTTTTTTTTTTTCCTCCAGTGTATTAGGGAAAAGTGGTTCGGAGCTCTCCCTCTTCCCTGGAAAAATTTCAAAATCAAAGTTCTAAAATACGTAATCATACGTATATGAGCTTAGGGGTAGGGATGGTATTCGGAACTCTCCCTCAGAATTTTTAGAATGGAAGTTCTAAAATATATAATTTTAAACGATCTGTGGTGATGTTAGGGAAAAGGAAGTTTTGGGGGCCTTACGTTAAAAACATATTTTGTTAACTTTAGGGTAATGGATGCCTGCTAAATTTTTGAAACTAAATTTCAAAAACTGCTACTTTAAATAATCTTCTATAATGCTAGGTGAAGAGGGGTTCGGGAACTTTCGGAAAGTTTTTGAAGAAGGTGAATCATCTAGGAATTTCTAAGTATTTAGTATATATTCTTAATACAGCAGTTCAACAAGCTGTCTGCTCTAGGAGAACAGTGCTTTTTCACGGAACAAAAGATAGACATCCAAAACAGGATTTGTTGTTCTTGTAAATTTCATTGCCTCATTGTAACGCAGCAAATCAGAGATTGTTCAGGAGACTAATGGACCATTGTGTGTCCTCTTTATCATCTTTCCAATATTTTATTAACTTTTTTGCTACTGTCACCAGTAGCGGATTTACCATGTCGAAATTGCGATGGGTCCTCATGATTATAAATTCCCCAAAGGGAATTCAAAGATGCACACAGTCCTGCATAATTCTGTCATAAAATAGAGGCCTCCGAAAATGTAATATGATAGACCCCCAAACCTATAAATCTATTTCTAACTTCCACTCAAAACTGAGAACTGCCACAGAATTTCTAAACATTTAGAATAGACTTTTAAAACGGGTGCTTTGGGGGATAGTCTTTTTCCTCCTAGCAAAAATTGACATCTAAGACTGGATTCATTGTCTTGGTAAATATTCATGTCTTATCGCAATGCAGCAAATCAAAGACTGTTGTAGGAAAGATCAGACCACTGTTTCTTCTTCACTGTTCTTGTTAACCTTTTTTCCTACTTTTACCAGTGATGGGTTTACCAAGTCACTACTGTCGCAGTTGCGAGATGCCTCCACCACCGTAAAACGCCCGAAGGGGATAGTAAAATGCATACGATAAATGTTCTGATAACTCTGTCATTGGCAGACAGAGTGGTGTGGTATTTAGATGCTGCCCTCTTACACCCAAATAAGCAGGTTCAAACTTGGCACCAGTTGGTGGATTTTCAAAATGCAGAAAATTACCAGCATTCTTGTCGTATGATTATTTGGCAGATAAAAGACCTCTCGAGCACTCATTTGGCGTTGAGTGCTCTTGGCAAATATTAAAGTCCTGGTGTAGTTTTGCACAGAATAGAGTCCAGGTGCCTCCATTTAATGGGGAAACTGGGCGTCAAAATTCTCGTGGCAATGGCATTCCACGCGATAGTGGTGCCACATGAAAGAATGTTTGCTGGTCCCTGTGGAGTGCACTAAGTCTGCAAATGGTTAGTAGCCAATACGCAGCCCCATTAAGAACAACAATAATTAGTGTATCATTGACATGTGGGTCCCTCAAAAGGCATTGCGACGGGTCCTCAAACCTATAATGCTGTTATGGACTTAAATACTATGGACTTGAGTTCTAACTATTTAGGATATGCTCTTACTACACTTCACTTCACTCTCCAGGGTCCCCCGTACCTACCATAACTTGTGGTTTTAACCGGGATGGGGTCCTGAAGAGCGCTCTGTTCTTTTGATCCAGACCAAGGGTCGAGTACACTCTGGTCTAGTACCCAGAGAGGTATCGTTTCACTTGGAGGACTTTGTGACCACGACCTTTACTTTAAGTCGCCCAGCCACCATAAGTAACGACGGTGGATCTTTGATCGGCTAGGGTCGAACCCGGGACCTTCCGGTTACGAGTCCGACGCCTTCCGATTGGGCTACCACGGCCCAGATTCTTACTACAGCTGTTTGAGGAAAGTCCTTTTCCTCTGAACAAAAGATTGACATCTAGAGAGGACTCATTGTGTTTGCAAATTTCCGTGCCTTACTGTAACGCAGCAGATCGGAGGCTATTGAGGAAACGATCAGACCATTATCTCTTCCTCATCACGCTAATAGGCGTCGGGGGCCGGATGCCGTGGGCCAGCGGGCCGCACGCGCAGGGGCCAAATGTCACTCATGTGAGACATGGGACCCCTTTGGAGTCGTTTACCTCCCCCACTCCGATATGTGAGAGGGAGCGGCGGCCTTGGACCGCCCTCACGCAACGCTGATTTTGTGTGTTTCCTGCTTTTCTCTCTCTCCGCGCGTAATCGTAGAGAGTTTCTCACGCTCTTTCTCGGAGGGATTTTTACACGCATGTGCGTGTGATGACATCGGCAAGAGTCTATGCGAAGGAGAAAAAGACGCTGATCTCTTCGAGTTCAGCAAAATTCTTAACCTGCTGAAGTTGACCTAAAAATTTAGATTCAGTTTGTCGACGACACAAGGCTTGCCCTTAAAATAGGAAAAAAATACAAGGGTTCCAGCAAAGGACTCCATGATTCCAAAATTGAATATCTCGAAAACAAATGACGATTTTAGAAGGAAACAAACGGTATACTTTTAGTGTGAAAATCAATATACAGAATTTTGAAAAATTAGTTATAAAAAATGCCAACAGGTGGCGCTGCTGCTGTAATTGCAATGCGAAAACCTATAAATAGTGTTTTGAGAGCTGAAGAGTTCATTTCCAGGGTTTAAATGGGAAAGGAGTTTTAAAAACTATATTATTGAACAGCAAGTGTTTCTGGTACTGGAATTTCACAGGTAATGAACACATTCCTACGTATACTGTCTTTGGTTTGGAAGTTTCTCCTTGTTGCCGTAAGACTGTATCCTAACCTGTGAGAGTAGAGGCTTTCCCCAGGACGCCATCCATGCTCTCATTGACTTTATACCAAGAAGTGTATTGCTGTCGACGGTGCCCTACTGCCTAATTTGTCGACGAGAGCTTCGCTCTGAATTATGAATATTATTCCGAACTAAAGATTACTTAGTGTTTGCAGCTATGTCTCTGTGTGTGTCCAGTTTGATGTAGCATTTTCAATGTTCTTTACCTTTTTGATGTAGAACAAGGAGATGATTTAGCAAGGAGCTGAATTTGGCACATTTGGTATCCCCCCCCCCTCTTCACCTTCATTTGTTTGAAATTGAAATTCAAGATTTATAACTATATTTCTCCACACTTTCAAGGTTTTAAGCGCTTGAAAAATAAATTGTTGTTGTTGTTTCAAATACCACTCGGGTATCCGAGTTCGAGTAGATGAAATCTACTCGATTTAAAGCAGGATATGTATGGCTTCCATTTTTACGAGCACCATTAAGGTGGAAAACCGTTTTAGCTCAACTCACATGCTATTAAGACACGTTTTGTAGGGTATCCATCTGTTCATAACACACTTTCACACACAGAATGAACAATGTCTGGAGAAGAAGAAAGTACATCTATGCTCAAACCGGGTTTCGAACCCAGGTCTAGGTTCAGACGTCTCTGACCACTAGGCAAGGTGGCCGACTGAAAAAGAAATTGATTAGGGGAATCAGAGGCGAAGCGAAACGTGAGATATTTATTGTTTTTAGAGCCACTTATCTGGTACTATTTTATTATGTAACAACACATGTAGTTTATTCTAGTCAGGAAAAACTTACCCCTGAAAATGAAAACATATAATAATAGGCAATTATTAAAAAGTGATTCATACATCATAACATTTCATTGCTCGTCAAAAATTATTTCTAATTCTATACAATGATAAAGGCTTCGTAATGTATATTTTATGTCCCAAAGAACATTGTTAATATTCAGTGAAGTACTTATTTACTTAATATTAAGCTTTTTTATTTGAAATGTTTTGTACAATTAGTCAAATGCACGTTGGGTAAAGTGAAATAGCTCATTTCGCTTGCTTATTCAACCATTTATTAAATCACTTATGTATTCATTTATAAATTGATTTATTTACATTCCTTCATTTATATAATTCTCCTATTTATTTACCCATTTACTTATTTTCTTTTTCATTCACTATTTCATTCACATCTTTATTTCACTTCTATTATTTTTTTCATTTATTTAGTCAGTTTTTTTTTTCATTAACTATTCAACTGTATTTTATTCGTTTTTTCATTCACTCATTCTTTATATTAAAAATATTTTTAATAATTAAATAGAAAATATTGCATTTGAAAAATATTTGATTTTTCATTTTGATTCAACAGAAATAAACCTTGGGTGCATAATACGGTAAAGCATGCCATCTTCCACCGGACTGACATAAAACGACATGTAATCGAAACGTTGAAAATTAGAGATTTAAGTCAACTAATTCAAATTTTGTGCAAATATAGCAGTTGAAAGTTGCTGATCACGTTCTTTATGTAACTAATATGTATTAGTCTGCAATAATTTATACTAGAGATATTAATTCAAGTTTAACAATAGTTTCTGGGAATAAATCATACTTTATCGTACTATATCTTAAGTACTTGATACATCTATCATGTATAGAGTTATTAATGAATTATGAGATTAATATGTTTAAATATAATGAGGGAATTTGATTAAAAAATATTTCATCTTCCTCTGACAAGCTAATTGTCTTTGCGCTATGATCATAGTATTTTGAATCGAATTACGTTCATGAAATCTTTTTCCACTATTGTTTTAACAAACGAAAGAAAATCCCCCCCCCCCTTAATTTACTTTCATATCTAGTAGAAGAAATGGCAGTGGTATGGAATATTTTCCTTCATTGTAAATGAAGAAAGTTAGACGAAAGAAATTTTTCAAATTTTTGGGAGGGAAAAATAACGTATAAATGTTGTTTTACTGTTCATTTGTTACTTTGCGTAAAAGCATTGTTTTGTTTTTTAAACAGGTTGAGTTTTATAAATTAAGTGAATTTCATTTCTTACGATTAAACTCTACTGAAGTAAAAAATAATACATTTGATGAAATAGTCTCCAATAATTTAATTTATACTTCTCAGAAACCAGCGACAGTTTCGCATCTTCATCCCTTCAAAGCATCATTTGAAAACGACCCTTTTTACGGAATAACTCGTTGGTTTTTGAAGAAAAATCCCCCACCCCCTTCTTTGGAAGAAAAATTTGATTTTTAGTGAAGTGAATAAAATAAAATAAAATAATTACGAAATTTTGAATTATGGATTTTGCATTCATGAATTACGATAGGTATGTGTGTAGGCGCATGTGTGGCTACGTAGGCGAGTGTGTGTGTTTTACGTAGGCGCGTGTGTGGATGCGTAGGCGAGTGTGCGTGTTTTACGTAGGCGTGTGTGTGTGTCTATATAAGCTTATGTGTGTCTGTGTAGGCGTGTAAGTGTGCGTAGGCGTGTAAGTGTGTTGGCTTGTGTTTGTGTGCATATGTGGGTAGGCGTGTGCGCGTGTAGGTACCAGGTGTGTAAGTATGAAACCGGAATTTTTCTACAGGAAAAACACGTTTATTGTAATGATATGATACAAAGTACCTTATTCAAAGTATTGTCGATTGCTATCTATACATTTTTGCCATCTTTCTGGCATTTTGTGGATTCCGCGCCAAAAGAACTTGATCTTTTGAGGCAAACCAGTCATCGAACCATTTTCGTACAGCTTCGTAAGAAGTCAAGCGCTGCTCAGCAAGTGCGTGTCCCATAGATGCAAACAAGTAATAATCGGATGGGGCAAGGTCCGGTGAGTAAGCCGCATGCAAAAGAATCTCCCAACGAAACGACTCTATCGTTTCCAGGACCCGTTTTGCTTTGTGTGCTGGTACGTCGTCATGCAGCAAAATCACTTTGTGTTGTCTTTGTTGGTATTTTGGTCGTTTTGCACTCAAAGCTCGATTCAAATTGGTGATTTGTTGTCGGTAGCGTTCAGTATTTAGTTTCCCCAGGTCTTCGTCCAACAAAGCTTGCAGGTCAGCGTCTTCAAACTTTTTCGGTGGTCTTCCACGTTCTTCGTTCCTCACGTCAAAATCGCCACTTCTGAACAGTTTGAACCACTCGAAACACTGTGTTTTACCGAAAGCATGCTCACCATGCGCCTCCACAAGCATTCGATGCGATTCGGCTGCGGTTTTCTTCAGATGAAAACAGAAAACTAGTGATGTCCGCAAATCGTAATTTGTTGGCACAAAACTCGACATGTTTATCTCTAATAAACTAATGCTACTGAATGAAACTCGTGTTATTGTGAGTTGAAAATCTTTGTCAGATTTCAATACAATAACAAGACAAACGCTGGCGTGATAAGTCGGTAACTACATCGACATCTAGCGCCACTTATGGGAAATTCCGGTTTCATACTTACACACCTGGTATGTAGGTGTGTGTAGACGTTGTGTATGTAGGCGTATGTGTGTAGAGCTTGAACACCACCGCCCCAAAGGAGCGGAGGCCCTTGACCAAAGGAGCGGTCCTGCTTGTGGAGGGGCGGGTGCAGGGTTGTGGTCGCAAGGGTACCAGTAAAAAATAAAAGGCAGCCAACTGCGAACAAATGAGAGTAATAAGCAATTCATTGATTGTTTAAAAAAGCTGCAAATTAGTAATATTTTGAAAAAATGTAGCAACTACATTTAATTTTACAATTTTTTAGTATTTATAATCTGAATGAAGGGAAAGGAATTTTTTTTTAAATAATAATATTATTATTATTTTATTATGTATTTGTCATTTATCGCAAAAAATGTATCTAAAATATGTAGTTTCCCTTATAACTGCAGACCCATCAGTGAATGAACACCTCGTAAATTTTATGAAAAAAAAAAAAGTTTTTAAACGTTTTCTTAAATGAATTGGCAATAGTCCCTTCTTTTCATACATTTCCAGCAAGAAAACTGGTAGAAAATGCTGCATTTTCCCACTAGTTGGGTGTTTATACGCTGGGTCTAGGCCCCTTTTTTTCAATTTAATACCCCAAAAAGCTGTAGTAGAACCATAAAAGTTTTCTTAAATTTTGAACCATAACTTCGTATATCATCTAAAATAATTTTTCTGATGTTTCTGTTCTGATTTTTTAATGATGTTGCACTGTAAAAAATGAATGTTGTTTTTATAGGATAATATAGCTAACTTTACAGTAATAAACTACAATTTCTACTTTTACAGTACGAAACTGTTAAATTGCAAATTTTACAGTAATAAATTGCAAAATTGCTAATTTTACAGTTTATTCCCGTGCATTTTAGTTTTAAACTAGAACCTCTGCTGCCAGTTTTCTACTGTTGTTTTTACAGTATAATTCAGCTATATTTTAGGGTAATAAACTAAAATTTCTAACTTTACAGTAAGAAACTAAAATTGCGAGTTTTACAGTTTACTACTGGACATTTTACATTTTTAAATTGGAGCCTCGACTGCTAAGTATTTTACGGTAAAAACAACAGTTTATTTTTTGTAGTGTGGTAGTTTCAGAAAATGAAATTGCGCGTAAGTTTTCATTCACTGGTTGGCCAAACCCTACACGACACTTAATATGAACTTAATTCATTGCTACAACCTCCAGAAACATTCTAAATCAGCAGCAAATTTATTTTTTATCCTAGTAGGTCGGCGAACTTTGTTCTCAGAGAACTTTTGGTTCCGAGCACCCCACGGTGTTTCCATCCTGTCTTTTCAATTCCACATAGATACCTCTTTTCTTTCGCAGTTTTCTAATTTTCTTTTATCTCATTCGAGGGTGTGTATGATGATGATGTTGGCAAACAGACAACTCACTTCAACCGGAAGTGTTCTGATTGTAAGCAAACACGAGAGTATGGGGGAAAAGCGAGCAACGAGAACGATTTCGGGGAGAGTTACACTAATATCGAACGTTAGCCATAGACTTGTCCATCTTTTTGCATGAATAAAAATTACACGTGTTGATAGCACTTTGAGGTAGTTTACTTTTGGAATTTGTTGAAGGGCGAGACTAGCGGCTAACCAGTGGCGACTAAAAATTATTTTTGGCGATTACAAGATGTTATGTTGGTCGCCAAAATGGCGACCTACTGCTTTTTTCTGAACAAAAATACAAACTGCCGATTATGAAAATAAAATTTCCATCAGCATTGTCACAGGATTCCAATGTTAATTTGGAGAGAAAATGGACCCATCTGTTATACAAAACATCTAAATACATAATTTCAATCTAAAAAACGCAATGAAAATTTGTTGGGAAAAATAGTCAAAGATCACCAAATTTATGATTAATGAGTAAATTAAATGAAATGTTTTTTTTTAAACTTATTAAAGTATGCAGGTGCGTTTAGGTTTTGTTTTACTTGCATAATGTCTTATTATTTGGTGTTTAAAATAAATAATTTTATTTTTCAGAAAAAGTTTAAAAGTTATTTAAAAAACATTTTTCTTTTACATGTAGTAATTTAGTTAAGATATATGCAAGCAGGGACGTGCCAACGTTTTGGAGAGGGGGGGGGGGCAAACGAAAAAAATATCAGCCAATGGAGCACAAACTTTTTTTATTCCATATTTCTTAATTTTTTAGGGAAAAATAAAATCCAGATATACAGTATTTTTCGCCGTATAAGACGCATCGGCATATAAGACGATCCAATTTTAAAGGAGGCAAATCTAGAAAAAAAGGGGGCTTTTGTATTTGCCGTATAAGACGCAGGTACTACCCCCCCCTCCCGATTTTGGGGAGAAAAAGTGCGTCTTATACGGCGAAAAATACGGTATGAAAAGTCAAATACGCTTTTTCTTTCGGCGGTTCTGCAGATAAATTCCTTGCAATTGGAATCTAGATCCAATTTGGCAATACGAGATTCGTGTATGTTCAACAGAAGGAGGTGGGTCAAACGTTTTTGCGACATATTGGATCGTAAATACGTTTTTACTCGCCGAAGTGAACTAAATGACCTTTCGGCTGATGCTACTGAAGCTGGAACGGTGCGAATCTAATACATTTAAACGAGCAATTCTTGTATATACATTTATTTATATATTTATTTATTTTTCGGATCTCGAAAACGGCTCTAACGATTTCGATAAAATTTTGTATTTAGATAGAGTTTTGGTTTCTGAGTTCATCTACGTCGGCGTTTTTTCTGTAAAAACGCGAGTTTTCACAAAAAACCCCGCTTTTTTTTGTGCCTTCATTGAAAGTTTGAGAAGTTTTTATTTCACCATTTTCTTTATGATTACTTTCATTGTTACTGTTTTCGTGGCGACCACGTTTTGTTATAACAATTGGATTTCATATTTAATCACATCATCGCAAGTTCAAATTATGGCATTTGGCAACGTTAAATTGTTACTGTTTTTGAAATGTTAAAGCAAGGCTTCACTAGATAACAAGCTGTTTCATTTATTCAAAAGCCATGGGATAAAAGCAGTGGTAATTGTCCACCGACATCTATTGAATTTTATGGTAACTTACAGTATATAAAAATCAGATTACTTTACTTTTCAAGTGCGATTTCAAAATTGAGTATAAAAGTGTTATGGTTAGTTTTAAAATACTTTTTTTCTTCCTCAAGAGTGTTTAGTAAGATATTTCAGGTAAAAAATCAATAAATATGAAACTCAATTTTCTTAAAATATTAAGTTTCGAAACAAAATTACATCTAATATCTATAGACGAGCAATTCTTCTATATATATATATATTTCGGATCTCGAAAACGGCTCTAACGATTTTGATAAAATTTTGTTTTTAGATAAAGTTTTGGTTTTTGAGTTCATCTACATCGGCGTTTTTTCTGTAAAAACGCGAGTTTTCACATAAAGCCCCGTTTTTTGTGCCTTCATTAAAAGTTTGACGAGCTTTCTTTCGCCATTTTCTTTATGATCACTCTTATTGTTACTGTTTCATAGCAACCAGGTTTTATTATAACAATGGATTTAATATTTAATCACATCAGCGTAAATTTAAATTTTTGTGGCATTTGGCAAACGAGTTTTGGCCACACGTTATTTAAAAGAGATCGATCAAAATAAAGTTAGAATTGGGTGTGGGCCGCGATAGTCCGATCGGTAAGTCGTCGGACTCGTAACCGGAGGATCCCGGGCCGATCATATAGAGGAAGCCCAGTCGATCGAAGATCCACCGTCTTCATTAATGGTGGCTGGGGGACGTTAAAATTGTTCGTGGTCGTAAAATTCTCCAGGTGAAACGATACCTCTGGTTGGATGCTGGGCCAAGGGCTTGCTCGGCCCTTGGGCCTGGTTCAAAAATGAACAGAGCGCTCTTCAGAGCCCCATCCCGGTTAAACCACGAGTTGTGGTATGAACGGGGGGAACCTTGGAGTGTGAAGTGAAGTGAAAGTCAAAACCAACTGGAACCAAATGCGTACTGGAGAACAGGGACTCTGCATCCATTCTCATCAACCCCTTCGGCGCCAAATGAAATGAAATGGGGCGTGATTTTACGGTGAGCATGGATTCACCCTTTGATGCAAAATTTTTATCAACGTATTTTTCACACTTTATTCATTACTCTGTATTAATTCACGGCAAAATAAGGGGAAAATACTATACTTAGCAGTTTAATAATTTTCTGGCTATGTAAAACATCACAGAATAGTGGTGTCCCTTTCTGCGTAAAAGGTAAAATATTCATGGAAAATCGGTGTTTCGTTTAGTGGGAAACCGGTGTCCCATTTTTGCTTCAAAATGTTGTATAAGGTTGTGTTTTTTAAAACAAATTACGGCTGTTTTAAATGCGTAATTGCAACCAAAGTCTTTGAAATGCTTTTCAAGTTTATCTAACTTCGCATTTTAGAAAAAAACACGAGTTTACAAACCTCTTTTTTTTTTTTTTTTAACCGAGTGGGCTCGGTCCCCAGGTACTAAGTTCAACTAATTTAAAAACTTCACTCAGTAGCTGTCTAACGGTACTTGATTCTGCTACCATTTTTTCGCAAATATCAAAGGAAGATAATTCTCCCTTTGTTACAGCGGGTAGCAAAATTAATTGGGCCTCTAACTTTTCGATATCCAAGTCACTTGCATGAACACCCAATTTTTCTTATAAGGGACTTCCTCTTGCTGTACTTGTCAGCACTTCTTCTAGCTGAACAATATTCATCATTCCGGTTTGGTGGAACCGCTTTTTAATTTCTTCAATTACTATGTCCATTACTTCAAAAAATCTGGTATGGGCCCCACACTACTTCCTTTTACGTGTAAATTTCTTAGTAGTTGCCTTAAGTGTCAAAAAAAGTGCTTGGAGTGAGCAAGGTAACAAACAATTCAAATATTTACTCCCCTAATCTGCCACGAAACAATGCAAAAAATATTTAACAATGGTTAATTTTCTAAATATTGCTGATTTTAATATCACCAGCGGGTGACCGAGCTCCGCTCGAGGAAAACAGGTATCGAGGCTAACTCAAAGATTTTAATTTTCAATTGTGATTTATCAAAACAATACATGAAATAAGAAAATTTGTGAAACCATTGGTGAAAAGATAACCGGTTAAAGTGCACCATTGTAAACTATTCTAAACAAAGTTAAGAGTTTGGAAAGGGCACTATTCAAAACAAAGATTAAGTTTGAAAAGTCATAGGAAATAAAATGTAATTGATAATAAAAAAAAAAACTATACAGTTAAAGAAATGGTACAAAGTGAGCTGTGTAAAGATTGAAGTGTGTTGAAGTTCAATATTTTTGAAAAATTTATTTAAAAAAACCAAACCTCGTGAATCCTCGTGGCCAAAAACCCCAGACCCCCAAGTTTACCGGAGTTAATTAATTCTGGGGCGATTTTCGACTTGGCAACCATTCCTCGTATTACCCCTAACGTGTACCAGGGGACCGAGCCCGCTCGGTTAAAAAAAACAGGTTTGTAAACTCGCGTTTTTTTCTAAAGTGCGAAGTACTTATTTAGATAAACTTGAAAAGCATTTTTGAGCCTTTAGTTGCAATTACGCATTCAAAACAGCCGTAATTTATTTTAAAAAACACAACCTTATTTAATCTATGCTCACCGTAAAATCACACCTAATTTCATTTCATTTGGCGCCGAAGGCGCGGGAGGGGTTGATGAGAATGGATGCAGAGTCCCTGTTCTCCAGTACGCATTTGGTTCCAGTTGGTTTTGACTTTCACTTCACTTCACACTCCAGGTCCCCCCCCCATACATACCACAACTCGATTTTTAACCGGGATGGTGCCCTGAAGAACGCTGTGCTCATTTTTGAAGAAGGCGCAAGGACCGAGTAAACCCTTGGGCCAGCACACCCCGGAGGTTTCGTTTCACTTGGAGGATTTTGTGACCACGAACATTTTTAACGCCCCCAGTCACCATTAATGAAGACGGTGGATCTTTGATCGGCGGCTAAATGATCGACCCGAGACCCTCCGGTTACGAGTCCGACGACTAACCGATTGGACTACCGCGGCCTCAGGCCCCTACATAAACGAGCCGACGCATCAAGATTACCACTCAGGATCCAGCGCGTGTGTGAGGATTGTCTTTTCTGGCCAGTTATCGATTTTTGGTAACTTTTTACGTAAATTAACAAAGCTTGGCAATCTCCCGAAACTTTGCTCTGGTAACCCTAATTCCTCAACAATGAAAAATGAAAGTGAAAGTTAATGAGTTGGATCCAAAGTGGTGAAACTTAAGCTTGATGCGTCGGCCTGTCTATATAGCGGCTCTACCGCTGCCCATACCCAATTCTAACTTTATTTTGATCGATCTCTTTTAAATTTCAAAAGCAATAACAATTCTAACATGTTGCCAAAAATTATTTGCCAAATACCATAAAAACATAAATTTACGCTGATGGGATTAAATATGAAATCCATTGTTAGCACGCGGTTGCTATGAAACGGTAACAATAAGAGAAATCATAAAGAAAATGGCGTAGTAAGAAATCTTCTCAAACGTTTAATGAATCCTATCTGTAACTCCGAACTTTTCGACCGTAGCGCTTCAAAACCGGTGCCAATCGATTCCCCGTGGCCAAAAACCCCAGACCCCCAAGTTTACCGGAGTTTATTTATTCCGGGGCGATTTTCGACATTACAAACATCTCTCGTATTATAGTATAGGATTCAGTGAATTTTTCGCAAAATATCGCCAATAGCGCCAAGTTGAACCCAAATTCAAAAAAAAAAAATTTTTCGCCAAATTTGTCGCCAACTTGGCGATATGTCGCCAAGTTGGCGTCAAACACTTGGCGACATATCGCCAAGTGGTCGCGCCAATTCATATCACTTGAGTCTGCATTGAAATTAACACTGATTTACCCCAAAAAAGGGGTAAACATCCCCTTGGGAACATTCAAATGCAACCACAGGGGGAGGTGCACAACTAGACCATTCTCAGAGCCTACATACCAAGCTAGAAGTTTCTACGGTACATAGTTTTTGAGTTATGCGAGCCACATACGCACATACATCCGCACATACGTACATACGTCACGAGAAAACTCGTCGTAATTAACTCGGGGGTGGTTGAAAAGAATTTTTCGGCTGCTTATATGTTGGTAGGTACATATGCACGTGCTGACAGGTCGAAAAAACTACTGAACATTCATTCGGGGGTGAGCAAAATCAAAATTTAGACTCAAATTTGAGTGATTTTTTTTTTCGCGATCACAATACTTCCTTTACTACGTAAAAGGAAGTAAAAAGCACTGTCGGAGTTTAACAGTTTCTGTTAAATTCGCAGCAATTGAATTGTCAGACACGTTGGAGTGCTCTAAGCGACATGGAACCTTTCTTTCTCGCGATTTCTGTGGTAGCTCCAAACCTAACAGTTCCGCTGTTTCCTTAGTTTCTGTCCAGAGACAATCAAAATTTTCTTCTGTTCGCATATTCAAAAGCGTGTCTGACAGAAGTTGGGCACATGTAATTGCCTTAGTAACAGTATAGCCAGGTTTTTGCAGAAATTTAGCAAACTGCTTACAAGGAGCAAAAATTCTACTGGCTACTTTTAACGCGAACAGAGTCTTTGCTTTTTTCAGCTGTCTTTTATATCCCCTTAGAGCTGCTCTTCTTTCGTCTGAAACTGCATTTCTTTCGTCTAAAATTGCTGCTACTGTCTGCAGCACCCTCTCGTAGTTAGCAACAAAACGGTTCAAAGCAGTGACGCGAATGCACCATCTTGTTGGGCAAAGGGGTATACGGTTGGACACTTGTTTTTCTTCACTGTCCTGGTCACATGGAGGGAGAACAATGTTCAAATATGTTTGCTTTCTTTTAGTAGTAGATAGTATGATGTTCGAAACATCTTTCACCAATGCCATGACTTCACAAATTAAAGTGCAAGACCGGGCAGCTTCTTGTAGACATAAATCCAAGGACTGGTTGCTACAGTGAACAAATAATGATTTATGTTGGACTTCCTGAATCAGTTTCTGAACACCATTTATATGGCCACTCATGTTTTTAGCTCCATCAAAGCAGTGCCCTCTTACTTTCTCAAAACCAAGACCAAGTCTTATCATCACATATTGCATGAAACAATGTACTGGCTTTTGTGTCATTTGGGGAGTACATGCCCAAAAATTCCTCCCTCACCTCAGATGTGACGGGATTCATCCACCTGACACACAAACTGAATTGCTCGTTTCCTGCAATATCTGTCGTACCATCTATGATTATACCCAAAAAAGTACTTTGTTTTAAATCATCTATTAACTGTCATTGAACGCAGTGAGCCATTATTTCCAGAATTTCGTTCCCGCCTGTTGTTAAATGTTTTTGGGAATTGCGGTGCTATCGATTAAATCCGCACCAATAGTTTTTCAAATGTTTAATAACTAGGGGGGGGGCGAGAAATGAAATTTGCCCCTCCTCCTTCAAAGACTGGGGGGGGGCAAAGAAACCCCCTGCCCCCCCTGTTGGCACGTGCCTGTATGCAAGTACATAGCGTAATATTACTATATGCAGAATGAAGTAGTGGGATTACAGTTTTGGAACTTCGTTCAAAGTGGCCACCAACAACTTCAAAGTGGCCACTATACTAAAAATCAACTTAACTTGACACTCAACGTCACTACGGGAGAAGCCAATAAGAGCTCACAAGCAGTTAGCGATCTCCTCTAATTCGCCAAGTAGGCTGTGACGTTTTATTTAGCTCGTTTTTCATAGGCTAACGTCACGCAAACGTCACGCTGACGTCACGATGTTTTTGTCAAGAAAGGTTGCAGTCGAGTATAACTTTTATTTGTTTACTGACTACTGGTCACTATCAAATTGTTTTAGTCTCAAGCTTTAGAATTTGTATTCATGTACCATATTATCATTACTTGCGAACTTAAATAAATATATGAGAAGTGCAATAGGGTAAAAAAGGTGTTTCGGCGTTACAAGGAGCGCCTTTCTCAATGCAAAAAATGTGCACTTATGGATGCAAAAAGAAAAAAAAAATTCTGCGTTTCTATCTTGAGCGTGTGATCCGACCTTGAATTTCATAAAATTTACTTTGTTTCATAAGATTTCATTTTAACTCTGGTAATTTTTATTTTCGTTAATCAGCTTTTGGTAAAGAGGAAGAGTTTCGATTTCGTATCATGATGCTTTTAGCTCAAATATTTTTATTTAAAAATTTCATTTTATGGGTTCCTTGAATTGTACAAAACGTGCTTTGGTTTTGTAATGTTTTGTTTTTTACTTACGACATTTGTTTTTTCCATTTTTTTTTTTTTTAGATAATCAACATATAATGTCAAGCTTTGAGGGAGGTTCATAAAATTGTGATAGTTTGTGACAAGGAAGAAGGGAGGGGGGTGACAAAAACTGTAAAATCTCATATTTTTAATGAGAATATGTTATTGGAAAACAGCGTGGCTTTTTTGGTAGCAAAATGCTCAAGGAAAATACCGAGACATGCTGACGTGTGACCAGCGGCGCATCCAGAATTGCTTCCTGGGAGGGACTAAGTGGCACTCCTTCGGAAGGTTTTCGAATTTGAAGTCGTCTAGAAAAAGTTATTTTCGGTGAAATTAAGGAGGGGGTTGGGGGCTATCTCTCAGCTAATTCTCAAAAGTCAAGTAAAGCTATTTTCAAGGAGTTTCGTTTTATTAAAGGGGTTCATCTTCATGCTTTTGGAAGGTTCTTAAGTCCCTTAGCTCCCCTCGTTGGTGCTCTACTGCATGTGACAAAGGGAGGTGAGGGGTAAGGTGGAGTGTGATGTTTTGTGTCAAAGGGGTAGAGGGGTGCAAATATATTGAAACAAAATGTGGCATTATTTTGATGCCGCAAATATAAAACTAAAAGGCCATTCGACGAAAGCGCCGCCATTTTGTCCCGCAAGTGACGCTCATACATTTTATTAAAAAGCAGTATTTTTAAAAAGAAAGGAGCAAAGTTTTTGCCTAAGAAATCCCACACCGGTTCGTGATTTCTTAACCAACAAATTTTCGTTCATTATCCTATTGAAATCGCTACTTTTTAATGAACTACGTGTGCGTCACGTGCGGGATAAGATTTTCGTGGATGGCTCTAAAACGCTTTTTTCCTTCGTTTTATTTTAAGGTTCGCTCTGACCTTGATTTGATGTTTCAATATCTTGTTTTTATTCTTTAACGTTGGGACGACGTAAAAGGACAAACGTAAATGCTAGAAGGAAGAAATGGAGATACAATCTGACTTTTCAAGTTAGTTTTAAATTGCAATTTGCACTGGTTAGTATGCTAACTTTATTTTAATGAATTGCCATATAAATACAATTACTAAAACATTTACGTTAGATACTAAAAACTGAGGGATCTCATGCGTTCTAAGGAATTGAAATTGAATAATTAATACCCAAGTAGCATCAACTCATCGGATTTTGCTCGGCCGATCATCGAACTCCTCGTAAACTGATCCCGTAACGCATGATGATATCGTTCCGATCAGTATCCGAGCATGGTTTTCGATGAGCTACTTTTCATCGGAAAGCGATATCCTTCCGATCAATTTTCCCGATGAAAATAAGCCGAGATATATTCCATCGGAAAACAATATCCTTCCGATCAAGTTTCCCGATGAAATTCATCGGCACGGGACTGTTCTGCTCGTAAATTGCTCCAAATCTCATCGTATTTCGAGCAAAACTCATCGGATTTTGCTGCTTGGATTCTGTTTGGCCGATGAGACATATTGGATCATCGGCCGATGAAAATTTCATCGGATTTCGATGAATGTCCGATCATTGGCCGATGAGATGATGCTGCTAGGGTAGCTAGATGGTGAACAGTGGTCAAATGTACAGTTTCAGCCAATACAAATTACTCTTCCAAAAATAAGTAAGGCTTAGTCACAGACTAACAGTACAGTGTACCCCAGGATTGTTAGCATTTATCCTTGGACGAGCCCACTTCAAAACCGGCTGAAAACAAGAGAAGCGAGGCTTCCAATTTCGTGCCAATTAATGCATGCGCAAATTCAAAACAAGAGGTGAAGTTTTTTGAATCTCAAATTAAAACGCATGTGATGAAATAATAAGTTGGTATCAATAAAGAAAATTTGGAATGTGAGTCTGTTAAATTGAATATTTATTTTTACTGTGTGTATTTCTTTTCTGGGAGTTTAGTGCAAAGTTATATGGGTTTGTTACGCTGTTTGAATTCAGACTGCCGATAGAAAAACTTCACGTGAAACTGGTTGTATTAATGTTATAGTATTCTTAAGCATTAATAGCCGATAATAGTCATAAATGAATACTTCCCTGGCCTTGCCAAATGCTAGTTTTCATACAAACATGTTCGATGTTCAATTTTCGCTAGCCTGGCCTAATGCTTTTTACCATATTCATACTCGTACATAAACATCAAAACATATTTCATCAATAAGCATTGTAAAAGTATTTATTATTATTTAAAACTTTTTGACGTTCCATATCAACAGTGTCGCCATCACCTGGCGAACATCAAAGATTGAAAGAATAGAAATGCAAAAGGATGACTTTGACTGTGAATAACCAGTGTAATACTGAGTAAAATTAAAAGCAAGCTAAGAGGTTTTTAAAAAAATCGAATAATATTGCACCAGTTCTCGTTGAAAGTACCACAAAGCGTACTTGCGCCAGTCGCTGTAGTATTTCTCTTGGCTTGTATAAGTTTTTATTTTTCATCGTTACCTAAATGTACGTATGTATGATGCAATGTTTATTGTGTGCAGACATCATGGATCACGTGAAGTTTTGGTAAAAAGAATGTGTGATGTTGTTTTTGTAGGTAATGAATGATTTTGTCATTTCTCTGGCGTCAATCCCCTGGTAGTTTTGTTTCTCAAATGGGTAAATATACATTAAAACTAAATTATAAACATAATAATTTCCATTTAAAATCTTAATTATGGCTGTGAATGTAATTTGAATAAACGTAAATAACGTAGGAAGTATTTTTATTACGAGTCTGCAGTGCGGCTTGCATGCAACATGTCTCATTAAAATTTTTCTTACTTTATTATATTACAACGGGAACTTTTTTTAGACACGGAGCTTATAGAGCTCTGATACTCTGTGATTTTAATCCGAAAAATAAGCGAAATAATTGCAAATCAAACCAGAATTCTGCCAATGGTGTCACTCTCCTGGCAATGTATTCTCCCCAGGGGCCCTACTCTCATTGTATCGTCAATATAGTCGATACCGAGAATACGGTTTTTTTTGCCCCGTGACGTCACATCTCGTGAGACACGAATAATCGCTAATCTCAAAGCCACTTCTAATTTAAGGTATCTAGAATCGCGCCGAGAAGTTTACGACAGGGTAAGAAGACGTGAGATGTCTTCCTCGGCAGTGAGAAGCTGTTTGTTTATTCCATTTTTTCTCAACGCGGAGTGTGCCATAATGTTTATAAGTTCTGAAAATGTGGTTTAGTATGTTTTTACATTGAGAGTCAAGATTTTTTCTTTATTTTGAGTTTGAATTTGGGAGAGGCATCCATTTATCGGCAGTAATTGGAACTCTGCAACTTTGCCGATTATCTATAATCATCTTATTTTACTGAGAAATTGGCCAAAATTTTGCAAATTGAAATTACTTTAAGGTATGCCCAAAACTTGAATTTATATATTTACTTAATCAGGGTGTCGATCTAACCCAAGGGGGGGGGATACATTTCCTTTAATAAAATGAGCTCTTTACTCAAATTCTATTTTCTACCAGGGGAGGGGGGGGAGCATTTCGTTTTTATCGTATCGTATTTAAGTTTAATTTTTCCTCACAGAATAATTGAATCATCGTTTTTCAAGTCTTAAAATGATAGCAAAAGCATAAAACATGAATTTGTTTCTTTCAATTCTCAAACATAAAGTGTTTTAAATGCATTTTGGAAAAAAGATCCGCAGACATGTGATTTAGGATCTCCATTTTTCTCTTATGCATTGCCCCAAAAATAGGGACTTGTACTTAATATTTAGAGAGTGAATATACAGGGTGTCCACTCCAATCGTGGACAAACTAGTCCATTCCTTAAAATAGGTAGAGAAGGAAGAAACTCCAGTGTGCCATATTTGCAAGTTTAGCGACATTTTGGCGAAGTGATAAGTTTTATGAATATTAAATAATTCTTCGAGCTTTATAGCAAACCATTTGAAATTTATCGTCTGTAACATTTATTGCACTTACTTACACTATTTAATGCAGCCACAACTGCATTTGGCGAGGAAGTGAAAACAAGTCTTTGCTTTCTTTATTGCAACCCTTATGTTACCATTTTGTTTTTAAATTTTAATGAACAGTTGGAGGCGTTTAGTCAATGGCCAATGGCTGCGGAAAGATATAAAACCAAGACCCACCTACTTTCTTGTATCCAATGAGAAATCTTTCTCGATTGTGCAAAAATTAAAATAGTTTCCTCTTTGGCTAATTTCTCAAATTGGGAGACCAATTAAAGGTAAGCAAGGTGACGTATTCAAGCTTTATAACCAATGCCGCAATTGTGAATCCCATTCCTCAATTTTCATCTGCGTATCACCCCTTCCTAAAAATGGACAATCCTGAAAAAAGGAGGAGTCATAGGCCATCTCTGCGGTTTAGAAATTACTATTGGTCCACGATTGGAGTGGACACCTGTATATCTCTTATTGGCGAAAAGGCCAAAATATCGCGAAAAGCAAAATTGAGTCTATCAAAATCACTGCAAAAAGCGCAGCACATGCAGTAATTTTTACCCCTCTCAAACAACAAATGTTTTAAATACACGTTTTGAAAAAGTGATACCTAGACACAGGGCACGACTTTGTAGGACATTGAGCACGAGCTTTATGTGCTGCCCCCCCCCCCCCCAAATAAAAACAATATAATGAAGTAGTAAAATATTTTGGATTTCAAGTTTTCGAAAGAGTATTTTTAAATTTATTTTTTATCTTGTCATAGTGCGATATGAAATTTCTCCATTTTAAAAACTTTAGATGGATTTAAGGCCTTTTTTTGCCCTGCCCAGACATGTGATTTTTCTTTACTTAGCATTTAAAGACTTAAAGCATTTAAGAAAATACAACTATTATTGCGAAAACAAAAATGAGTAACGCAAAAAGGGGACTTTTACTTAAAGCCTGAATTTAAAACTATTATTGCGATAAAGTCAAAATATCGCTGAAAACAAAGTCATGAAGTTAAATGATTTAATTTAACAAATATTTTTAAATATTAGTATTATTTTTTAAAAGTATTTATAAATTTTTTCATGTTTAGTCGAAGCATTTGATACATTGAAATGAATTCGTTTAATGTATTTCGACACTTTACTTCGCTTACGCTTGTATGCTCGTATGTGTTGAAAAGATGTACTAATTGCGATTTAAAATTCTAATACTTTTAAATTCCTGAAACACAACACCTTAATCTGACTGAATGCTTTTAATATTTGGCTCTCGAATCTTTTTGCCATCTATTTCGGAGGCTAAGCTAAACCAGAAAGTTAAAGCAAAATGCACGCGCGAAGGTGATGTAACGCGAGTGAGATATACTAAAAATACTGTCATTTGATTGGTCAATCGTTTT
>JAXGGA010007066.1:0-65201 GCA_038373865.1 Uloborus plumipes
GCGGTCACACACGTAAGGCTCTAGTGTCACACACGTAAGGAATATTAAAAATTTTTTATTGCTACTCTACGAAGTTTAGAAAAAAAAGAATATGTGGAATACTTACTTAGTATACTTAGACACATGCACAAAAATCACCGTTCATTTATCTTTTAAAACTTCACAGGAAATTTCACAATAATATCAGGTACAGCTTATTTTCAGATTTTCCGAGTCACACACGTAACTCTGTATTTAAAATTTTATAAAAAAAAATCAAAAGTGTCCTATGAAAAAAATAACGCCGCATTACAACATTTGCATATCTTCTGTTACTCATATAGCAACCACTAAGAAATATCTAAAAAATATCGTCCTGGTTTTTATTGTTATTTGCAAAGAAATGGCGTCAAAAAGTCACACACGTAAGGCTGGAATGGCCCATAAAAGGTTTGCAAACACTTGATAATACATACTTTCAGTTAAACTACCTCTATCTCACCCATATTACACAGCATATTATTTCTTCGTGCCTCATTATTTTAACACGAAACATAACTGTTTCCGACTACTTAGTAACTACGTACTGCATATCATTGTTTTAATTATGTTTCTGGAAGCTTATAAACTACGCTTAATACATTTTAGGATGTTTCAAATGATTATTACATTTAGCCAGTAATCTAACAATTAATTATTGCGTCAATCGGATTAATTTTCGGTTGTATTCCATTTAATTACGACAATTACTTTAAGTTAATGTGGTTTTACTATCTTAAATAAGCTTTTCAATTAATTTCGGCCTATATGTTAAGACTTTACTTGTACTAAGCAACTTGCACCGATAAAGCAGAAATGTGTAGAGTAAGAGATAACCTGAAATTTATTTTATCCCAACTTTTCTCTCTCAATAAATAAATAAATAAAATTAAAAAAAAAACCTTACATAAATCAAAATAGTAATAATGATTTATCGTAGTCAAATATTTTCCCGTCACAAGTGAAATTGTTTTCTGTTACGAAGTTGCTATTTTGTACTTTCATACAGAGAAGTCCCATGTGAATTTACTTTTTTGCTCGATCTCTTTACATTCTCAAATTTGTTACGTGGAAATTTAAATGACAATCATAGTAGCTTTCAGATATAATGAAACCGTAAGATTATGTCTCCATTTTTCAGTTTAGAAAGGTTTTGAAACTTCTTTCTACGGATGTTGATTTTGTTCAATCAGTGTGTGTGTGAATCCTTATATCTAACAGTTCTCAGTATTTTAGGAAAGTGCATTTTTCATCGTTAGGAAAAAGGTGAGGTGAGGGGCTACAAAACCGCAGACACCATGGTTTCAGCACACACTGCCAATGCTCGTGTGCTAGTTTAATGCTTGTCAGGGCTGTTTTAAACCCTCTCCCTCATCTCTATGGTAAATTCATAGGGTCATAAAATAAAAATTCAGACGTAATGAAACAGTAAGATTATGTCTTTATTTCTAAATTTAGAAAGGTTTTGAAACTTCTTTTCACAAATGTTGATTTTTTTCAATAAATGTGCGTTCATGCTTATACCTAACAATTGCCAGTATTTGATGCAAGTATTTTTCATTTTATTCAATCTATAAGCTATAATTGAGTAAAAAATAAAAAATAAAATTATAGTATTTAATTTACATCAAGTAGTTTTTAAAAATAAAAATCTTAACTTGTTTTTTGCAACTTTTGAGCTATATCAACGAAACGTGGCAGTGAAAGTCATCGGGAGCACACCTTTGGGGAAAAGGTGAGGAGGGGGTTACAATGGTAAATTGTGGCTACGCTAGTGGAAGACGTTATTTGTTGATGCACTGTTCAAGTTTATTATTCATGAATGATTTGTTTATTCTATTTGAAAAAAAAAAAAAAACTTCATGATTTTGTTTAACCTTAGACTATATTTTTTTCATACAACAATAGCTTTAAATACTTTTTTACTGACATGAAGTAAAAAAGTAAAATTCATGTCATGCGTCAACATGGCTACCTATCACTTGACAGATTTATTCTGTGTTTGTGATTTGAGAACAATTTTTATGGTGTAAGAACAGAATCTAACTAAAAATGACCCAGCTTAAGACGAAAGAGAGCGTTGAAGTATCACAAAAAAATTTCATTGTGACATAGTACTTTCCAGAAAACAACAGCTGTCACATATGACTAATAAGCCCTTTTCTTATTTAGGGAAAAGGAGGAGGGAAGGGTTTAGCGTTAGACATGTGGTAAGAGACGTATTTCCGATATTTTTCATATTTTTTGGGCTGAGAATAAAAACACTGATTTAGTATTGACACGTTTCAAGAGAAAAATAAAGGAAAAATAGAATATGAAGGTTATTAAAAACTCCAATTTTTCTCTGAAATCTGATTTTGATATCATTTCAAGCTTTCTATATACTGAATTTGTTTCCGACAGGTCGGGAATGAAAGTTCCTTTTTTTTTTCATTCTTTTTTTAAATGTCTATATATATATTATAACAAACGTACCCTGAAGGAAAAACTCCGCCTGTTCTAATGGTTCTGACTTATCTTATTCTTCCGATTTCACATGCATTAGAAATTACCACACTATTTTATCATGAAATTTGTTTCGGAATTTCAAAGATTTTGCTGACAATTTTTTATTTTAAGTTTTTTTTCCCACAAGAGCGCAAGATGTTCGCAGCCCAGTAATATAGAGATTTTGCAAATTAGTTCTCTAAACGATAAGAAAAAAGTCGCTTTGTTTGTTTTCAAAGAGTTAACAAGAGAAAAGTAGATTATCTCGTGAAAAAGTTGGAAACTTTTGGAGTTAAAATAGATTTAGCCCCTAGTAGACAATTTTGAGGCTGAGCAGAATGGATAAAAAGACGAGAAGTAAATCGATTAATCAATGTGGAAATACCCAAGACAATTTCCAAAGAAATTCCGCTACCTAGGAAGCTGAATTTTCTGAAAAAGCTGTTTTCGTTTGGCAAAATAATCAATCTTATGCATTGGATCGAAGTTCTATGAGGCAACAAATATATAAACTTATAATGGTAAACATATATAGAACTTTAAACGGCTTTATAAAGTACCAGAAGGGGATTTATTTTTTATCAACTTTTGAATTATTGGAGAATTATTATGGAACCGTAGGCAATCGAAATATAGAATATAAAAGTTCCCTATTATAATATTAATAGTTTGATATTTGCCAACTGTTAAAGCAAAATTGATCTGATGGGAGTTAGAAATTGCAGGAGATCTTTTCTAAGAATAACATCAATTGGGATGATCTACCACTCATGAAGAAGCTCAATGAGTAGGGTCAGGTGGGGGAAAGTGAGTCTAAAATCGAGCTTTTTTTAGAAACAGTCCCAAAATCATATGATTTAATTCATTTTCAGGAAATTTTAATTTTATTATTCATTTTAAGACATTCCGACGGCCATGGACAATTCACGAAGAGCAATTTTTGCAACAACTACACGTCAGGAATCAATATAGAATTTACTAAACTCTTTGGTTGGCTACCTAAATTTACAGACATGAGCATTAGTAAGAATATCTCGTGCGCCTTGCAATGCGCTGTGCAGGAAAGATTACTACTACTTCGCGCTACTAACGATTAGTTAGGTGCACTGGCTGTTTCATGCTGTAAGTTACCTCCTGCATTGCTCCAAATATTAATTAAGTCCCTGTCACACAGTGTTAAGGTGCTTCAATGTGATCTTGGGGTCGCAGCTGGATATTAGGAAAGTATATTAATTACTTTTCCCTTTCAGTGTATGTGTTTCTGATGCCTTTGTGTGTATATCCGCATACACTTAGCTTTGCTGAACTTAAAGTATCCAAAACTACAAGCGAAAATTTACAAGCAGAATCGCAGCTGTGGGTAGCCCAGGGGATGAGGCATCGAACTCGAGGTTTCTCGTTTTAGAACCAACGCTGCAAAATTATCGCTAAACGTATATGAAGTGTGTGCTCGTTCCATCCGTGGTTCTGAAAGTCCTGCGTTATATCGCAAGCAGATACACTGGGTAATGTGGTTCTGGAAACTCTCTGATCTTTTTAGAATCGAACTATGCCAAATTGCGAAAATGGTGATTGGTAGTGCTGCTAGCAATCGGTTGAAGCCAAAATTGGATTCCTGCATAAATTAAGTCATCTCTTCTGCATAAATTTGAGCCTTGCGTAAAAGTTTCGATTACTCAGCTGGAATTAACAGGCAGAAACATCACTACTTTATGCGTAAAAAATTCATCAATCTAGCGGAAGTTCTGTTCTCAACGTGCAGATAGGGAACCATTAAAAAATAACGTTCCAATGACAGAGGTATAAAAAGGTAATTGATAATTGGAAGAAAAAATTATTTTCTGTTTAGGAGAAGAGCCAAACATTTATCTCCAGGCTCTCATCACATTAAAAATGAATGACCTTGTAATTACTTTTGCCGAAAAACCATTTTAAACTTTTGTTGAGTAATTAGTTCTAAATTTTTGCTAAGATTTATCTTTTATAGAGGGAAAACTTTCAATTCAGACTTTGCCTTTGAAAATAAAATTGAATTAAGAGATTTTTTTTTAAATAAGAAGTGCGATGGTTCAAAATAAATTCTATCTGCATCCATCACCATTTTCAAAAATAAAAAGAAACTATGAAACTATAGACAATCTTATCCCTTAGAAAGATGAATTGAAGCAAAAAATTTGTTCTAGAGCATAAAAATCTTGGAAGAATCTCTATTGAGGACATATTGTTTTCAAGAATTCTCTCAGGTTCATTGGGCGTAAAAGTTGTAGGACATTTTTGGGGAGAAATAAGATTTAAGAATATCTTACTTTTATTCAACCGATTTTTCACAACTTTTGCACAAACAAGGATAACACAAAAAGAAACCCTTGTTTTTTTGCTTTATCGTTATTTTTCTTTTATAATGCTAGATTAATATTATATTATACTTCATTTTTTCTAATTATAATCCATTTTTTATTTTCTTGTTTGATGTTTTAAACATTCCTTGAAAAATTTTGAATAAATTTACTTTTACAAATACTTATTTTAAAAATATGTTTAGCTGTTTTCAGAGATTCCCATATTATTTAATTTGCTAATACGATTTAAAAAATACATTTGTCAATCTTGCATAGCTTTAACTCTCCGTTTAAATGGCATTCACTTAACTGATTTTTTCTAGTCCCAGTTGAGCCTGTTAGTCCAGAGTCTTTTCTGTATATATTTCTTTATGTACACTTCAAAAAATGTACTGTTCTTTTTACAGTATAATACTGGCAGCCGAGATTCCAATTTAAAACTAAAATGCACAGTAATAAACTGTGAAACTAGCAATTTTAGTTTTTTAGGGCAAAGTTAAAAATTTTACAGTTTATTGCCGTAAAAGTTAGTTGTATTACACTGTAAAAACAACAGTATGGCAGCAGATGTTCCAGATTAAAAATAAAATGTACGGTAATAAACTGTTAAATTAGTAATTTTACAATTGAGTATTGTAAAATTAGTAATTTTACAGTTTATTACTGTAAAAGTAGCAATTTGACAGTTTATTACTGTAAAATCAGCAATTTTTACAGTTTAATACTATAAAATTAGCTGTATTGTTCTGAAAAAACAACACTCATTTTTACAGTGTACACACAAGATTTACACAGACAGTATATAAAATATTTTTTTACTTTGCTAAAAATGGTAAAAGCAGTAGTTTTTAATTATCATTATATTTTCTGCATAACCCAACGTACTTCAGATGTGTCAAGAAACATCACACTCTCATAGTTTTCTTTGAAAGATTTAATCTTTCCTTAGTACTCCCCATTTTTCGCCAACCGGCAATAAATACATCCCCAAACTCTGCTTTTATTTCTTATCCGCCACTACTTTTATCATGTGTTTATCGTCACTTATACAGAAAGAGAATTCTGGCGAAGCATAAAAACCGAACGGTTCATTACCAACTCAGACGGGTTTACGCTTATTGGTCGCATTTCTGTCTCGTTATGAATTCGTGGATTCGAAGGGAAAAGGAAAGACGTATAAAGGGACGAAGGAATGTCTTTGTATTCATATAAGAGCAACGAATTACTTGCATTTGTTGGAAAACAAAATATTTTAGAAAGTTGGGTTCCAGTATTAATACATACGCAATAAGTTTGGATATTAAATATCGTTTCTTTAATAATTGAGCTCTCCCCTCCCTCCCCCTAAAAAGTTTCATCTTGAGTTTATACTGTTTTTACTTTTTTGATATTATCCTTCTCCTGTTAAAATAGCCATTGGCTTTTGGTATAAAAGATTACTTTCTGCGATATTCAAGAATTTTGAATGCATTTTGATTGCTGCCACCATTTGAAACGATTCTGTATTCGACTTAAGCAATTTATTAATGCTTTTTAATTTTTAAAACTCATTCTTTAAATCGTTTGTTCTGAAGCAGTTTCATAATTATGTTCCTTTACTGTGTTACTATGGTGTGTAACCATGATAATGTGTAACCAGTTTATGCCTAACCATTTTGATTGCGTACAAAGATTTTCAAAATGTTATTCGTATGAGGAAAGTCGGAGACATAAGTCTAAGGGGTAAGTGGCACCAAAGTCGTGGCTGAAAGGTTACTGGTATGATACCGAACGGTTGAAGACCTTCCTTGTTCGCTAATGGTGACTAGTGCACGCTATATTTTGTGGATGATTATGCCCTCCTAAAATGTTTTAGTTTATTTTTGCTGCTTTTTTATTAATAACTTTTTTTAAAGAAGGAGTTCTTGTACAAATTAAATAAATGTTAAAGAAAAGAAGTTGAAAAATAATTATGATATAAACGGCAAATTATATACGTTTTGAACGAAAAAAAAAAATTCATGATTTGAGTATTAAGTACTGGATTTCACCGTTATTGAAATTTGACACTTGTTAGTTTTGACGTTGAAAAACTAATACAGCAAAGTTGAGAAGACAGACGAACTTATTTTGGACCGGATCTATTCATTGTAACTAACCTCAAAACTAACTTAAACCACAAGCAAGTACTATACAATTTGTTATGATATCCAGAGACTGTTGTTTCAAGCATTTTATTAGTTACAATATATCAGCTATATCAGTTTAAAATAGCTATTAAAGACAGTTCATAGATGATGTCATACTTTTTTGTCTTCAACATTTTATATTCCCTCTTCTCTTTTGTCGCAAAAGTATCACACTTTATTTTATTCTTCCCCCTTATGTCACATTTCTCATGTTCATGGTGACCCGATCGTAAGGTATCGGACTCGTATGAGGAGGGTTCCGGGTTCGATTCTGGCCGGTTAAAGATCCACCGTGTAAAGTAATGGTATTTGGGACACGTTAAATATAGGTCGTGGTTATTAAGTTGTTCAAGTTCCATTCCAAATCAATAGCTCTAGAAGATCTTTGGAGGGGCTGGGCCAGAGAGTGCCCTGCTTCTGGTTTGGATCAAATAACAGAGCGCTCTTCAGGGACCCATCCAACCGGTTAAACGACTTGTAGTGGTTGGTGAGGTGTACCCTGTTGATGAAATGATATGTTACATGTTATGCTATTTTTCTTGCACCTAGCCTTATAGAAAATACGCGATATCACAGACTTTTTGTTACCCCTTCTCGCTTGTCACAAACTATTATCTTTACACTGGTAGCAAAAAGCACACACGCGAGGGTGCGCAAATAATAATGTGGGACACCTCGTTAAAAAAAAGGTAAAAGCAGAGCTACCGGACGCCGAAACTTGATGTAATATATTTAATTGTACTTCTGCGTAGATCCAGCAAAGGGGTGGTAACTCTTTGCTCAATAATTGAATTTTAATTGGTTTAAAAGCACGTGGTCTGCATCTCAACTCCACATATCTGTAACTAAATTTCCTGTGTTTCATGAACTTATGTGTTACAACTTAAATTCAAATATTTCTTCGCATAATGCTTGATACAAAAGGGTCAACTTGAAGTCAACTATTTAAAATTAAAAAAAAAAAAAAAAAGGTGCCTAGTTTTCTTTCAGATCTTATTGCATATTAAATCACCTGCAGCCTTTTCCCTTCACGATAACTATATCTGTAAGATATTCATAAAATATAATAGCAAATAAGAACCGTATTATTTTTCGTCAGAAAATCCAATACTTGTTTAGATTCAACAAATAGTTTTAAAAGAAGCCCCGGAGCTCGAAGAGAATTATCTTTTATTCGCAGTAAACATTTTCTTAAAATATTTCCTTCTGTAAAGATGCCGCGAAATATAAGCTTATTGTACGAAAATGCAAATCTGTTAAGAAAATAGTTGCAGAATAAAATATCTTGCCTTTTGAATCTGAAAAAAATCAATAAAATGTTAATAAATTGCTCATCAAATTAGGTTACACACATTTTTATACATAAAAAAAATCATTAAAAGTCAACTTTTTGTTGAAGCAAATTGTACTTTGATCTCATTTCATGAATACAAAGAAGATTAAGGAAAATCGAGACAGCAGGGCCAGGTGCGGTAAAATGACCTTTAATTTAGCTATTTTCAGCTTTGCTAAGATACATTTCTAAAACTATCTGAAAACATGAACTTTTTTGAGAGGTTTCTAGCATTACACTATCTGATAGCAAACGGGTTTCATTTGTTTCTTAAAAAAATATTTAAAAAAAAAAAATCAAAATTAAAAAATCCTTTTTAGGTTAGCTATTGTGATTCTTTTACCCCAAAGTAGAGAGCGAAATGATGTATATTGAGAAAATTAAACAACTTTTAACAGTTCATTAGATCATACTAGTTACGGATTCCGGGCTGTTGTGCCGTGGTCTGAATGGCTTTAATCCATATGTTTCGATCGCAACTGCGGCGGTCATCTTCTGCAGTTGCGATCGAAACGTATGGATTAAAGCCATTCAGACCACGGCACAACAGCCCGGAATCCGTAACTAGTATTTACTCCGGCCGTGAAAGCCTTCATTCTTACATAGTTCATTAGATCATTAAGAAAACTCATAATGCACTCGCAACTGAACGTGTGTACTAGCAACTTTATATAGAACTCTGTGGTTAAAATTTAATAAAAGTGATGACCTCTACGATTAAATATTGTTTTCATATTCTAGAGCGGTTTCAGTTCTATTGGATAGTTTTGTAATGTGAAGGTTAAGGGCAGTATCTGAAAAAATGAGGTTTTGACATTTTGAAGATACGCATTTTGAATACCGTTTTAAGTAATTGGGAATGTTAGAATTTGACACGGTTTTTCGCTCTTTGTTTTGAAAAGAAGACAAACAAGCTTGTACAATAAAGCTAAAGTATAATACGTGATAAAAATACAACAAAAAGGAGGGGGGATGCAGATACTGTCCTTTAACTTCATGTGACATATTTAGTGAGATACTGAACGTAATAGGTGTTTCTGCTGACAAAGTTTGATGAAGGTTTAATACGCTTTCTTCTAGTATACTTGACAAGTATTCAACAGCCAAAAGATGATTTATCTGAAAGATGAATTATGAAGATTTCAATTTGAATTTTTTCCTTCAATTGTTCTTATTTGCAACATTTTTTGCCAGCTTTTTTCTTTTATTTTATTTCATACTCTTTTACTGAAGACTTGCGGCAACAAGGGCGGATCCAGAAATGTTCCAAGGGAGGGGCGATTGATTTTGTTTTTCTTACTTGCTCACTTTTTTCGCCGTGCATCCTTAATAACATATGTTGATTACAAATATTTTGGTCTTCCACTTTAAAAAATTTCCAGATCAGAGCTCCTTATCCCCGCACCCTTTCTCTTAAAATCATCAAAGATCAACTAAAATTGCTTTTTTTTGAACTTCAAATTCTAAAAACTACTGGAGAAGAGTCCCTCAAGGGAGGGGCGATCGCCCCCATCGCCCCTCCCTTGTATCGCCCTTGTGCGGCAAGCATTAATTATCACAACGTGTACTTGCTTGTAGACATTTTCATTTTGTTTCGGAATTCTTTGAGCGACTGAAATTCGGAAAATCTCTTTAAACTGCGATAAAATAAATGTATGGTTAAAAAACGCCTTCTTGGTTTTGTGCATTTTATTAAAGTGTGCAGCAAAATAACAATAAAAATGCATAAACAATGATATTACATTACACGTGAATAGTTTATCGCAGTATTAATAGCCAGAGTGTTTTATTATTATTATTGTTTTAAATTATGCTCAAAATCTACTAAGGTTACTTTATGGTGAGAACTTGTGCCAGAATGACGAAAATGGATAAGAAAGCTGGAGTTTCCAAACACTAACTCTTGAAGAATAAAATGGAAAACACTGTTGAGAGGAAAGAAATGTGTGAAAATTAAAACAAACGGCGATAAGTTTGAAAAGCTATAGAAAATAATCAAAAGAAAAAGAATATTGAAAGATAGTTGCAGAAATAAGAAGACGAGCCAAAATAATGTTAAAAAGACACAGTAGTATATCAGCGAAGGAATTAACTGTGCTGAGTGGCTGTACTGTGGAAATTTGTATTCCACTACAGAAGTGGACTGGGTCAAGGCAGTTTCAAATTGGCTCACAACTCATGTACACGATGCGGTCTTAGGGCTTGTATTTTGCAAATGCAAGATTTTGCCTTTATACAAAAACTTAGTAGCTTCAACTATTTTATAACTTCAGTTCCTCTGCATGTGATTTAGTCTTTCGTCGTTCTTTTAATTAATTCTTTTTTTGAGAATGTGTATTTTAACAAGAATGAGTTTTTCCCCGCTATTTTAACATGTATAATTTTGAAACAGCTCTTAGTTTCTGATGAGTTGTGAAGACAAAAACTTGCGTAGAAAAGAATTTCCACTTGATTTTTTTCAGCAAAAGTATTTTAATTACGAAATTAAGTTTCTTTTAAACAAATAAAAACAGCACTGTTGACTTTTTTCCTAACTTAAAGTGGCCCGAGAAAAGATCTTTTCTGCACAAAGACGACAAAGAGATTCTTGTCTGCTTTTAAATGAGTACATAAATGAAATATTTGTTTGAAATGAAAAAAAAATGAAATATTAAACTTAAAGCTTAATAATGTAATTGGCATCAAATTACGATCACAGTTCAGATTAAAAAGTGAGGAATAAATATAAATTTAATAAGAATAGAGGGACAACACTTTTAGTTTTTGAAAAAATTACTATACATTTAAATTTCTGCATTCCTTAATTTACCACAGTAGTAAACAATTTGTTACGCTTCTGCTGTGTATTTTTGGAAGTACAGTAAACTCTGTTATAAACGGGAGGCTTATCCACCGTCTTTCTCGCTTCCAAAAGAGTTTTTTCATTGATGATAAACTGAATGCAGATAAATGCATTTAACTTAATGGCATTTTAACTCAAGAAGTGAAAAGCCGAGTTTTGGACACTTATTTTCCATTCATCCTCCTTTCTTCAGCAGGCTATCAAAACTTACAAATTCAACGAAATCTGACTGGTTAAAACCTGGTTTTTAGATCAACATTATTTAGATCTGTATTCACTTCTTAATGATTTTTATATCTACACTTATACTTCAGTGATTATTAGATATCTAAAACTTACTTACATTAAGGAATAACCAGCAGAGTTTTTTTTTTTCGGAAAAAAATCCCCCTTGTCTCCTACACGTTTTAGGGTAGACTTAGAGTGATCTGTTTCAGTTGAGCAGCAGGTCCGTTGAGAGCCGTGACGAGCCCCTCGTCACGTTGATCTGCAGTCTTCTCTCCCTCCATAAATCTTATAAAAATTATACTACTCCGAGTCCTGGCCCCTTGTTTTTAACTAGAATGGCATGGCCTCTTACTTGGTTTGCCTGTTTGTACGATTTTCTCACGTGAACATGGAATCAGTTTGCAATAATGTTCGTTAAATGTTTAGCCTTTATATACTCTGCCAAAAATTAATTGTTGTTTTTACAGAAAAATACTGGCAGCAGAAGTTCCAGTTTAAAACTGTAAAATGCACAGTAATAAGCTGTAAAATTAACAATCTTACAGTTTATAACTGTAAGCAGCAAATTTATTTTTTTTGTGTAAGCAATTTTGTTTATCAGTATAAAGTTAGAAATGTTACAGTTTATTACTTTAAAATGAGCAATTTTTACAGCTTGTTACTATAAATTGGCTGTATTATACTGTAAAGACAACAACTGCTTTTTAGTGTACATATCTTTTTACACACACCGCAAGTCGTTTCTAGCTATAGTTGAAATCTATGCGCGTGTTGTTGATTTTTAAAGCTATTGCATACACTAGTATCGTTTTTTACTGATATTTGCAGATTGTTCGCGAAATTCACTTATCCATTGTAACCGTGCCACCTTACTTCGTGAATTACAGAAAGTTTACATGCAAAAATTTCCTGCAGTGCATTGTTTCGTTTCACATTTTTCAGTCACGTTTAGTGACACGAAAAAAATTGTTAAGTTTGCTCTATTTCGTAAAAAGTTTGGTTTAGTTGCTAATATATTATCTCTTTATAAAAATAAGTACACTAAAACATTTGAATTCAGAAATTGTTCAATACCAGTACCTTTTGCTCTTCACTGATTATTTTTCACATTTTCGATTAGTGAATAAGTTCACGAACAAACAAATTCAGGTTAACTCAATTTCTTTAAGTTTTCTCAGCACAGAATGACTTAATGGTAAATAAAACTAGATGACTTTTTAATGCTAAGACAAGAGCTAAAGAAAAGAGGCATAGGTTAATTATGATGCTGACTTTTGCTTCTTTCCACTTTCAAAAAATAAAGAACGGAGATTTAGCAATTAAACATTCTTTGCCTTTTTGTTCCAACTAGATTTTAATTTTTTTTTTTTTTTTTTAGCCTTAGAAGCAAAAAGAAAAAAAAAATGGTTTTCTGTGAGACATTGAATTTTCGCTTATGCGGAACAAAGTTTACTTTAGTTTTTTATTAAAAAAATGAAATAAAAACTTTACCTTAATGTGAGCACCAAATTAGAAATGGTATTTAGTTCTTCCATATTTCATTTTTTATTTATTAAATTTTTTTCTGAAATATGAATAAAGAAAAGAGGAAGAGGAAAGCAAAAACCTTAATATCCCCAGGAAAAATTTCAATTAAGAATAACAATGCATTTTTCTATGTTTATGTGAGCTAGGCTGATCCAGACAAAAGATTTAATTTATTGATTTTAATATCATTATGAACTTTAAATGAAGCTATGCACACTCTCAGTTATTCAAAATACCATTTCTTATTTATGCACCAAAACCCTTATTTCTTTATTAAATTCGATGGGACTGAGAAAGGAAGTAACAATAATTTTTCTTTTTGAGTTTTAAACTTCACTTTTGACTTCAAAGAATAATAAATAAATATAATAAATTCCAGCTGTCGTAGCAATTTTTGTCGTTCTTTTTTGGTAACCATGATGAATTACTTTGTATCAGATACAACTTGTCTGAGAAAATTAAAACATCTTGAATGTTGTGTTATTATTGCGGGGTAGTTATGTGATCCCTAGCATGGATCTTCTTAGAAACATAATGCGAATTAGGTTACCGTTCTCGACGTTGAAGGAATTTGCAATGGAATTGTTGTTTCAGAGTGCGAGACAGGAGTTTATCAGTTTATTTTTCTAAACAAACTGAGGAAAACTAAACATGGCAGGATTTTCTATGTACTATTTGTGGAACGGAACGATTTAGTTAATCTAATTACATCTAAGATAACATAGTGTTTAAGAATTGAATTAATTGCGGACAAGTATGTGTTTTAAGAAAAGATCTTAAAAAAAAGATACTTTGAAGCGTGTATTTGCGTTAGGAAGCGTAATTATAGAACAGTGTTTCATTATCTCTTGTCTGTATTGCCTTAGCTATTCAGTTTATGTAAATGGAAATAGTTAACTAGTTGTTTTTGTGTAGCAATACATGATTTTTATTAGTTTTAATAAGGTTGAACTGGCAGAAAAATACATTATTAAATTCGTTTTTTCTTTTTTTTATATAGAGATGAAATTTTTATAATGTTTGACTTAATAACAATAATTATAATAATAATACTAACAATAATAATACTAAAATTATAAATCAAAGTAAAAATTCAGCGGGTAGTTCTGTGTTTCAATAATTTAGACAGGGAAAATCTTTAGTATACGTTATGAAAGAAATGTCCTTATATCTTTGATCAAGAAGAAAAAATAATAAATAAATAAATGCGCTAGTTAACGTTCGAAAAAAAGGAGGGAATTCCTGTGTTTGCTTTTTAACATTGAAAGAAAAGTAACGCACCAGCATTCAATATGTCTTTGATTTTTAAAGTATCCACATAAGCATTATAAATGACTTCAAGTAGAAAAATTGTTTTGGCACAGAAGTTTGAAACAGAAGATAAGTTTGAAAAATCGTTATATTTTCTTTTTTTCCGTAAATTTAAAACCGAAAAATGTCTTTTTACATAAATCACTTTTCCGATTCAGCAGAAACTACAATTTTTCTTCAACTGGTAGTTTGCATAAAATTTCTAAGATTATGCATTTTTTCTTTGTTTTTCCAGCAGATGGTGCAGAAATGTTGAAAGAAATGTTAAAACATTCCTGTTGAAAGAAAAATTTAGCAGAAAAGTTTTTTTTTTAAATGCATTTTTGTATTCAATGCAAAGAAATTTTGCTCAAGGGAAAAGAAGAATGTTTCAAGATTTTAATAATAAAGTAGAGGGGAGAGGGGTAGTTGTAATAGTAGAGGGGACCAACTTGTGAATCAGATTGATCAAACATATTACTTTCGAATTTATATGATACGCCCTAGAGTATGTGGTAATAACAACTTTTACTATTTGGGTGGTAGCTATTAGTCCCTTTAGTTAAAGCAGAGTATAACAGTTTTTCGGTGTTAAAGAAGAAAAAAAAAGAAAGGAAAGGAAACTCTTGCTACTCTTTTCTTTACCGTTAAATAGTTTACCGGTCTCTTAGTTATGTCCCTACGATATCATGGAAACAAAACAAAATGGCGTAAAATGCCTATCATATTCTTTCTAACTGTCCCTAGATACGTAACTTTTCTTGTCAAAAGTAAAGTCATTTTAAAATACCAGAAATACAAGAAAGGATAATAAAATGAAATCATTTTGTCAAAACATCTATGTCTGTGTATGAAATATTTAAACTTTGTATCATTTCAAGTTAATCACCATTTTCTCCTTATCTGACCCTTTCCGCGATCCATTAGGTTAGAACGTGATACGCAATTTGCAATTCAATAAAGGGGAAAAGTGCAGGGTATTTTTCTGACTTGAGCATGAAACATTACCTGTTTTGAAAGAAACACTTTCAATATTGAGTTAATACTGTTTTTCATTTAAAACAACGTTTATTTACATATTTATGATGATGTTTATATTCAAAGAAAGTGCACATTAAAAAGACATTGGTGGATTTTTTTTGCCTTCGCTTTATTTAGTTTTAAAAGTGCAGCTAAATAAATTGCAGATCATAATGTCCCGATGAAAAAAATATGAAGGGTGCATTACAAATGGAACACGTAAAAGGAACGAAAGACAATATAATAGCACATTAGAGAAGCCAAAAAAAGCTGCCTGACTGTACCCTGCAGTTGGGTGGACTGAAAAGGACTAACTTTTTTTTCATTTTTGTTTAAATTTAACTCGCTAGGTATGACAAAATGTGCTATTTGATCAGCAGAACAATGTGTAAAATTTTCAATGGTTTTGAAAAAATATTTTGATTTCCCTTCGCAACCTTTTATTTTAAAATAATTAGCAAAATCACTCAAAAAGTTTATCAGAATTGCTTAAAAGAAAAATAGCCAAAGTGCTCTCAAGAGAGAAAATAATAGAAAATATTAACTTTCAGTTGAATAAACAACGGACTGGTTGTAATAGCGTAAAAACCATGTGACGTGAATTAGTAGCTCATTTTCTAGCGCCATTTTACTGTCAAATTTTAAGTTACTAAGGGATAACAGCATCAACTGATTTTTTTTCAATAAAATAATGTTTTTTTCCTCTTATTTTAATCTCTAGCTAGTAATAGTTTTCTTGAAGTTTTCTTGTAATAAATAGTTTTCTTGTAGAATTTCAAGGTTCAAAATATATGTAATAAGTAAGTGCTTCTAAAAATCATTTCTAAAAATTTTAAATCACAGGTTAATAAATAAAATTCTTTACTATTTTTATTATCCAAAGTCTTTAAGAAACTTCAGGTCTTCCAAAAGAGTTTTCCCTAGATTGTTTGAAAATCCAGTTGGAACTTTTGCTTTGGAAGCATTTCAATGTGTGTGCATGACTCAATCTCGATTTCCAAAATTCTCTTTCCTACAACTCAGGCACGTGGCTGTGACTGCTTCCAAAGTTTTTCTTTTACCACGGAAAAGACATTTTGCAGTTATGCGCTTGAATAACTGAAAGTGAAATATGTTTTCTCGAGGAAAATGGCTAGGAAATTTACTTTCCGTATTTCACTGAGCAATGAAGTATATCCAGTACAGGACATTATTGTAAACGTTCCAAACTGTTTAATGCCGTTCGTGATTTATTTTCCTTCATTGCCGGTTTTTTATCACGTTATTCTTACTTGTTTCATTTAAAACATTGTTGTTAAAAATAATATCAGCAGGTCATGAATAATTAGAAGATAGTATTATTATTAAATTGGTACGTATGAAAAGTTTTCTCTTTTGGTGAAATACAATTTTGAAGAACAAAACGGGTTAAACATTTTTAGTTGACACGCATAGTTATCAAATTATTTCTTAGTATAATCTAATAACTAAGGTGGTTATGATAATAAGGCCATGTAGACCAATAAAGCAGCGCCTCATTTTTACTTCCTTCCTAGGTAGTGAAGGAAGTATTGGGGCATGTAGACTCTGAATGTGTTTAAGTAGTGCACCTCCCCTTGTGGTTGCAATCTAATTTTTCAAAAGGGTCTTTTACTCCTTATTGGGGTAAATCAGAGTTCATTTTAAAGCAGGCTTGAATTATGTTTGATTTGGAAGTGCTTAGCTAGATATTTTCAATTTTGAGAAAAAAAAACCTTTTTTTAACAATTTATATCTCAAATTAATTTATCAAATTGTGAAAATCAGTAGGGTCTAAGGCGCCCTATGCCTTAGGGCCCCTAAGAAAACTGTTTCCGATTGCAGGTAACATCTGTCGGCTTTTCAACGAAGTACGAGGAGTGCTACTTAAAAGTTTCAGCATGATTCCAGCCATATACGATTCGCGTTCAAAAAGTAAGGGCCGTTTGCTTATATTTTAATAATAGCTCTTCAGAGCACAGTTTAATGGCTGCGACACCATCTACTGACTCATTGCGAAGCTACAGCATTATTTGTTTTGGTTCTGAAGTCCTTTTGTTGTCCGTGGATGCAGGGAACAATGGCCGCGAAAATCGTTGATCCCGTCAACTTTGAAGTGCGTTCTGTGATTCGTTTCTTATGTGCAAAAGGATCATTGGCTACTGAAATTCATCGGGAATTATGCCTGGTTTGTAAACCTACAGTTATGAGTAAAGGAAAGGTTAGACAATTTTAAAAATGGAAGAACAAATGTCTTTGACGAAGAGTGGAGTGGCAGGCCCAGTATCCAGACTGATGAAATCGTTTCACAAGTGAACCAAGCACTGTGATCTGATCGTCGATTGACGATTAGTTGTCCTAGCTGAAGAATTTCCTCAACTTGAACGCACTACTGTTTAAAAATTGTTGTTTGTGTTACATCAACAAATTGAGACGTGCAATCTAAAGCAAACTCCGCAGTAAACTGTCATCTAGCATAATCCTCCTTTACGATATCGCGCGTTCTCACACTGCTGCAAAAACCAAGAAGAAAATTCAAGATTTTTGTTGGGATTTTTTTGACCATCCACCGAACATTCTCGACATTGCACCTGAGCGACTACTTCCTCTTCTTCCATTTTAAACAGTGGCTCGGTGGAAAACGTTTTGAAACCGAAGAGGGACTCAAAATCGCCGTTGTCAACTGGTTCGACTCTCCGGCGGCAAACTTCTATGCAGAGGAGTTAAAACAGCTGGTGCAGCGATACGAAAAATGCTTAGAAGTGAACGGTGATTATGTAGAGAAGTGAAGTAAGTTTGTACCTTACTAAATATGACAATAAAATTTGTTTTTTATGAGTATATGTTTTTCTGTGACCAAACGGCCCTTACTTTTTGAACGTGCCTCGTAGGATTCATACTACTAAATTAATATAAGTCCCGTCGGGGCATAAAGGATTGAAGCTGTGTTCAATTTGGCGCTATTGGTGATATTTGCGAATAATCCCGTGATTAATTTTAAAAATCACCACTTTTTGGAAAATTAATCATAGTAAAACAATTTGATTCTCTACAAACTAGGAGTTCAAATGTTTGAATTGATTTCCAGCTCTCTCTAAGGCACTGTTATGTAGTATTGTTTGTTCTTTATACACGTTCCATACAGTTTTATGCAATTTTAGATCGCAAATCTTAATAAAAACATCACTTTTCTTAACATTTTAAAGTTATTTCGTACACGTTTGTCATAATTTTAATACGTGTAAAAAAATATCTGACAAGCTATTCATTTAAGTGTTTCTTCTAACGTTCGTACTTGAGTACATGCAATCATTATTTTCAGCTATTAAAAATACCTATTTTAATAGTCGTAAAAGGAAGTAGTGTAAAGTCCGTGCTAGATTTTTCTGTATAGGGTAGCAAAAATTTGCTAGATAGTGCTTTTTTCGTTAGCAGAAAGCCTAACCAATGATAATGCGAATTAGACAAGCAGTATATTATCAACAGGTAAAAGTGTAACGATCGTTACTACAGAATATTCTTATTACAATAACCTAATATTATTTTACAGCTAATTTTGTTTCCTTTGTGGTTTACTGTAGTTTACCGGTATAAAAATGCTGTTAATTTTTATAAAAATCCTTACTTATGTAATTGTCGAATTCGAAAAGGAAAGGATTAGATAAGCTTAGAAAAGTAGACTGCAGCTCAATAGGGCCTTGACCGGTTTTACTGGGACTCCGGTGCTCTTATTAAAACACGAAATGGAAGGCTGGAGGACATGACCCACTGCTGGATATGCTGCACTTTCATGCAAAAAATGTGCTCAAGTGTGACCAAAAAACAAAAATAACAACTTGTCAGGGCCTTGAAGGTAAAAATTAAATTTTCCTATTCGCATTAAATTAAATATGAAATTTTCAGAACGTTTTTGAGTTTATCAAATGTAGTTTCATATGCTTTTATGTTTCTCTTCTACTTTGATAGTCCTTTTGGGAGTTTTTGCAGAGGCCTTGTTAGGGACCGTGCTTTTAATAAGGCCGATTTGTCAATTTTGACAAGCATAATTTAAAGTTAATTTTTCATATAATGAAAAAACAAACAAACTTTTATGAGTACTTTAAGGTCTGTCCAAAAGTGGAATCCAATTGCACCATAAAGGAAGGATATATTAGACAATGAGCCTTAGCCTGGCCTTATTTAGACAACTTGCTGTATAAGTTTAAGCCTTCAAGAGACCTTACCGGAAACGGAACAATTGCAGGTTACAGATTTAACTCAGATAAAAAAGTTTTTAGCATCAAATGTTCTATAGGTTTTGTAATCAGAAATTAGCATATTTGAAAAATGCTGCCAAAAAGAATTAATTTTACTAAGAATACTACATACTTTAGTTTTTAGAAATAAATTTTTTTTGGCGGAAATAGAAGTCCTTAGCAGTTGGAAAAAGCTTATTATTAATCGTTTCTATGAAAACCACACTGCATATGGTTAATTCAGCTCAATGTAATTATTGAGAGCTCACGAGGTTTTTTAAAAAAATAACCGTGATGGAAAAATTATTTTCAGACATTATGCGGAACCTAAACTAGAAATTTTAACTGAAATAGTAGTAATAACGAATATTTGAAACTATTATGTTGAGTGGCAGCATCCATGAAACTGATGAAGTATTGCTTGATCTTAATCAGAATTTTTGCAAAGTGAAGGTTTAATTTATAAAAATAGTACGAATTTTGAAAAAAAAAAAAAAGTCAATGCGAACGTTAACTGTTTAAATTGTTAAAACCTCTTCCATTATTATTCTGAATGGAGTATGTAAATATAAATTGTTTGTTACGATGTTTTTCATTGTGAATAAGTGTGAGACTCTATTTAAGAGAACACAAGTCGTTTATGAAAAAAAAAAGAAAATAAACAAAAAATAAAATAGATTAGTAAAATAAAAAAAATAAAATATGATAATATGCAAAAATAATGTAAATAAATATACAATTAAAAAAATTAATAAATTAATTCAAAATAAATACAACTGCGTGTATATTTATTTATTAATCAAAGAAAAGAAAAGGAAACAAATGTTCAAATGGAAAATCTTGAAAAAATTATCCGTACAGATAATTCCAGGAGTTACTCCCCAAAACTGTGCATTTAATTTAGGTGAAATATTTAATGTAATTTGCATGCAATGTAATATATGTTTTAAACTAATTAGTATATTCGTTCTACTTTCAAAATTTGACGTTTTGGCAAAATCTAAAATGATGCATTTGTCAAACAGGTTGGTGCATTTTTTTGTATTTGCAAAATTTTATAGCCTATTAGGATCAAGTTGGTGATAGTTTCTGTCTTACCATAAGTTACATAAAACATTGTCACACTGAATTATTTAAAACTGAATCTTAGTTAATCTTCAAGAATAACGTTTTAGTGCGCTACTTCTTTGGAGAGATGGACTAAAAATCCAACCGATATCTGATCTCACTGAGGTCCACTTGTATGCTAAATTTTGCTCTAATCGTTGAATCGTTTAATTGCAGCCACCGAAATTAAACGGAGATACTTGATACATATGTGTACAGGATTTAGTATCATATTCCATTCCATAACTTTATTAATTCCATTTAAAAGTATTGAGTCACATACAGACAAACAGATAGACATACGAACATTTATTAAAAGTGGCAAAATTGAGCTGGTAAAAAAAGCTCCGTTAAAACACAGTCCCTAAATCCCCGAAAATCGAAAGATTTTCAGTTATCAAATTCTCTCTTCTTTTTACCGGACAGTAAAATAATATGATTTAAAAAAAAATATTGATTTTACCAAGAAGTCTTGCTAAGAATTTCTTTAGCTTTTTCATTTTTTATAGTAAAATAGTCAACTCTCTCTTTTTGTGTTTAAGATGAAAAAACATTCAAGTGCCACTTTAAAATTTTAGTATTTCTTTAAACTTTTAAGTCTTCACAGTCAGAGTTTTTTTTCCTTTTGCGAAAAGCATTTTGATATCCCCCGCCAGATTTTTTTTTATGAGAAAGTAAAATAAAGTTTGAGACAGGGGAAAATTGACGTACTTTATTTTTATTATTTTTTCTGCAAAAGCATCAATTTCTCGAAAATGAGCTGAAAAAACGTTCACGCCATACCCCAGAATTTTTGATTTTCACTCCATTTCAAAGCAGTCGCAAGTATTGAAAGAAATTTTAGAAATTCTGCGTTGAGATCTCAGAGACGTGTGCTCTATATTTGCTTGACATGGAATTATGTTTTGTTTCGTAAAGCTTTAAAGCTCCTGGGCGTCTGTTTTTAAGCACTGGATAAAAAATTTTTGAGCTGTTGTCTATTTGTTTTTATGTGAATTTTCTCTTATTTATTTTTCTTTTTTTTTTTATATAAATAAAAATCCATCAGCATTTTTTCAGTTTTTTTGGGTCGAAGTGAAATATTTTTATTTGTAGTTATAAACTAGATTTCAAAAATACTACACACACAGGGTGGGGGTAATGTTAAACAATGGTGATTCAGCCGAATATTATTTATTGATTTTCTAATTTGGGTAATGAATCTAACCTCCGATTTGCTGTTTTACACTGGTTCTGGAAATGATATTTACACATTTTTTGAATTTTTATTAGTTGAAAAAAAAGTCATTGCTTTGAAAGGTTATGCCCTAAATACAATTCCCCTTTCCCTCAAAGTTTGCTTATTTACGGTGCCGTCATTTCAAGTTTTTCCCGGGGGGGTGGCAATTAACTCCCCAGGGGGGGGGGTCAATTGCCCCCTCCCCCGGGTCCCCCCTAAATGACGGACCTGCTTATTTATAAGAATACCTTGGTCTGAGATGTGACTCGCATAGTCTCATTTTGGAGACACTCTGGTGTTTAAAAAAGGTGATTCGGTGTGTTCTTAGTTTTTTTCTGTGTCGCCGGATACAAATCTGTATGTTAACGTGTGGGAAACTGATAACAACTGATTCGTATAATTTAATAAATATATACTCTCTTCAATTTCTTTTTTACGTTTGGTGAGTTACGTATAATTAAGCTCCTTTTCTGTGCTCATTATGTCTGTTATAAACTTAAAAATATACAACCAGTATTATTTTTTAATGCAATTAAAGGCACATAATAAAAGTAAATTTCCAAATACGTTGCAAAAGCACGTTAAACATAAATTTAATTTTTAATTATTTGTTTTCACCACCAACTTTGGCTTTTGAGTTTTCGATAGCTTAAACAAATTTTTGAGTTTTAAAATGCTAACCAACAATATGCCGACAATGACACTGAAAAAAATATATTTACAATATTCATAGACCCCAACTATAGAAAATGTACAATATCTATATAATATATAATGTTTATGACATAAATAAGTGTAAAAGATAAAAAAAATATTCTCGTTTAAGAGAACAGGGTAATTCATGTTAAATACATCAACTTTATGTACCCTTTTCTTGGAAATGGTGAAAAATAAGGCTAAGAAATTTTTATGCATGTTAGAACAACATATTATTTATAGTTTAACCCGTCCTTTTCTCTCTAAGTGGCAATAAAAATATGTTTAATAATTAGTAAAAGCCAAGTTTAAATTAGCATTTTTGATGATTTTAGACTCCATAAAAAATATTTATCAATATATCGTCAAATCCTTGTGTCATAGCTTTTGATGCACAACTTTTACTTCGGTAAATGTGTGCGCGGTTTCAAGCATAACTATGGATTATTCATTAACTATTTAACTATATATAAACTACACATGAAATCTATATACAATAATTTACAGCATAACTCTTCCAGGGCGTCGTCATGCTTACGCACCCACTTGGCTTGAGGTATATCATTGTGTAGTCCCTGGGGATCCAACTGCGCAGTTCGTTCTCTGGTGACACCACCAATTGCGATGATGTTAACTCGCTAGTTCGATACACCAAACTTGCATTAAAATGTAAAACACTACATAATAGTATAAGCGTCATTCAAAAATTGCTCTGTAAGTTTGATAGATAATGAAGGAACTATGAACATGACCATGGAAATTCATGTTTCAAGAAAAACGCATTTAAAGACTTCATTCATGGGATGAACACGGTGAATGCTTCTGAAAGAACCAAAAGTTTGATCACTTTCGCTCTATATGATGCAACCCGTGTGATTAAGGGTCATTCCTTATCGCACCCGAATTGGGTAGACCAATTTGAAAATTTGAAGTGTGTAAAAAAAAAATCTATGGATCAAGTATAATTCTGGAAAATAATTAATCAAACATACTTATATTACACTATTTTAATAATTTTCGTACAGTTTCTCTTGAAAATTTTTTCATGTCTGATTTGTCATGTCTGTTACTAAATGTGGTAACAGACACGACAAGTAACAGACATGACATTTTAAGAAAAAAAAATTGTGGGGCAAAAAATTCTACAAAATTATTAAAAATTCTACTTGATTTAGAGTACAATCCCACTAAACTAAATTATCTAGCTGAAATAATTTATTAAAAAAATATTTTATGACATAATAAAAATATACAAACAAATAAAAGACTTCTGCTTCCTTTAAAGAAAACTGAACATTCAAAATGACTGTTGCTATTTCTTGTTTCCATGTGCTTCAGTACTATAGAAGTGTTGTCATTCCAGAATTCAATGCACAAGGTTTAAAAATTGTAAAAATGTGTATGGTAACAGACATGACATTAATTTCTGGACAACTCTTTGATATTAGTTAAAAAATTAAAATTTTCACTTTTATTCAAATTAACTTTATTAAAATGTAATTTAAAGTATGAAGCATGATTGCAAAATATGGCAGAGTGGAAAATTTGACTGCTAAATTCAAATTCTTGTTGTTCAACTTCAGTCTTTATTTTTTGGACAGCTGTATTTTTCGTTCCGCTTCAACTCATTCCTAAAAAACCCATTTTGTTAACAAAAAATATTATTAAAAATTATAATGCCTGTATTGGAAATTGTCTGCTAATAAACATACCAAAAAGATAATTTATTTAAAGTTACTCAAACATTTTTTAAAAAATATTTTTTTGACGGACAGAAAATGGCACCGAAAAATGAAAATGACCCATATATGTGGTTGGAAAGACGAAAGTTTAAACTTTTCAATGATATAAAAAAGTAAAAATCAAACTGTTGGTTGAAATTACCTTACCTGTTCCTCTAAAGAAAAAAATTAAGCCTTAGCACTTTGTCATAGCACGTGAAAAAAGTCAAAATATACACCAATTTGCTTAAAAACGCAATCACTGTAACCTGAGAATACATCAATTAATGCCACGAGAAAAAAGCTGAATTCTGTCTCAACATTAAATATGTTGCTTAGATCCAAAATATATAACCTTGGTTTTAAGCAACATATAATAGCAAGATATAAGGCATTATGTATGTGTTCCGCCTCCAGACGTGTACAAAGTTAGTGTAAATAACAACATAAACGAACAACAATTTGAAAAATACTTGAAGAAACGTTATAAATGCAAAAACGAAAAAAATCGAAAAAAATATCGAATAAGATATTCTACATTCAATCAGCGAATAATTCTTTAGCAGCAATTATGCTGATAGAATGCAGAACATCTTTTGTTGTACATTTTCCCTATAATAAAGCGACATATATATTTCAATAGTTTAAGCTACTGCATTCTACACAAGATTTCATCATGATTAACTTGAAAAAGAAAACACAGTTGAAAATTCGTTTTTCTTAACTATTACGGTCTAGAGACGAAACGAGATATTTTGTGGTAAAAAAAAAATCATTGTTGCATTTCCTCCGGGAAATTGCGTTCTTCCAGTAGACCGCACACACTTAATATAAATTCTATGGCAGATGTTATTCCAGTTTTGTCATTTAGCTCAGTGATTTGGAGCAAAGCAAATTATGGGGCTAATACAAATGCACTAGATTTAGATTTGCTGTCTTCGTTCTAGCAGACAACAACGCAGAGCTCAGATAACACGATGCTCCTTTGAATAACTTAGATATAGAATATTAATTTAAAGTTGTCATATTTCATTGACGCATTTGGTAAGTTTTAAAGTATTCCGCACTTTGTATGAACACTTGGCGGCACATAAAATTTTTGCTCAAGAATATTAACTAATGTTAATCTTCAGCTGAAAGTAAAACATATTACGGTTTTAACTAACAATTAAATGCAAAAATTTTCGTATATTCATTAAAAAATATCATGTTACTTTAAGGATGTGTGTGTGTGTTTTGTCAAAAAACTAAGCTTACTAAAAACTGTTCACCGAATTAAAGAACGTGTAAGCATTTTCCGCCTTAATTATTTCATTGAAAAAAATCACCAATGTTTGCTAGGTCTTTTGCTTTTTGAGCTCTAGAGGAAAGTTTTAAAGTATGTTTATAAATGTATAAATTATTCCAATGAAATAAATGCATTTGAAATTCAACATTTTACTCTTATACTTAGAAATTTTCATTCAATTTAATAACGAATGCTCATTATAGATTTTTTTTGAACTCGCAAGTAATATTCTAACTGATCGTTTAAGTTCATTTGCATTTAGTTCAAGTTCTCAGACATTTCAAAACGTACAACTTTCTTATTAGCAATATTTCTTTCGTGTCTGTATCAGGACAATCTTTAAATTTGTTCGTGCAACTTGAATAAAAACTCTTGAAGGTACATAACTTCACCGTAGGAAAATATTAGACTGGAATAAACGAATGCAGCACAATGCTTCAGAGCAATTGTTTTGCCTAAAATTATTTAGTAAATCCTAAATGCACAACGGGGAATGCCATAATAATAGGGAATTAGAAGACTGGTGACTACTTCTTTACGAACAAGAAACTTTGAAACGTCATGCTACGCTGAATTGTCCCATAAAATAAGAATGAACTTGTGTACTGCCCGTCCTTGAAAACCACTCCTAGCGCTCGCGAACAGTTCCACTTAAAACAGGGTAGTTGGGTTGTGGGGGATAACTTTTTGAAGTTTTGAATTTAAAACTTGCATTTTCCATATCCTTTTGACATGTTCAACTAAACTATGTATTCTAAATTAGCATCGTTCCACGTTGTTTGTTACGGTTCAAAATGCTTTTTATTATTCTTCCTTTTATTTCATCTTAATTAAAACCCCTATTTTGGTAAGATCAGAGAAGACCTGACGCTTGCGTAAATGTGCGAAAGGTTTTATCTAAGAAGATTAGTCAGTAGTGCTTAATATTTTTTTCTGGCAGTGAAAGTTTTACAACTTTTGTTCTTCTCTTTGATTTCATGAAGTTTGATTTTACTGATGAACACATTTGTGATTAAATATGGAGATCTAAGGAACTCATGCAGAACCTTTGTTGTTAAAAAATTAATATGTTGTAATTAGTTGTGAACGGGAGAGATAGTTTTTTAAAACTTTATTATAAACAAAGAAAAGGGAAATATGCGTGTTGTTCTAGAACAGAGATTTTAAAAATGTCTTTTATTTTCCAAACTTTTAGCTTCTCCCGGTTACAAAAAAAGAGGTTAATGAGTAATTTGCATTAGAGTTTACTTCGGTAATTAATATTGGGAAAATGCAAACTGGGAAACAATAATAGGCAAAAATATGAAATTTCACTTTTCTCACTTTTTTAGATACCACTAAACAGCCCTGTAGCAATTTTAGAAATTATCAGCTCTTACTACTGAACAAGCCTTTTTGTTTTTTGTAAGCAAAGGAAAATACGATCTCTTAGTATTGCTTATTAGTTTTTTTGTTTCTCTACTAAATGTATCTTTGAGAAACTAAGCGAAAATTTTGCTCAACGTTGCTCAAATTACTTAACCCTACGCAAAGCTTGACTTACAGAGGAAAAACAATTATTTTAGTTTAAGGCATACATTAAAAATCGTGCCTTGACACCCAAAAGTAGAAAATATAAAAATACACTGCAAAAAATGAACTGTTGTTTTCACAGTATAATACAGGCAGCCGAGGTTCCAATTTAAAACTAAAATGCACAGTAATGAACTGTAAAACTAGCAATTTTTACTGTTTATTACTGTAACGTTTACAGTTGATTGCCAAAAATTTAGCTGCATTATACTGTAAAAACAGAAATATAATACTGGCAGCAGAGGTTCTAGTTTAAAATCATAAAATGCGCAGTAATAAACTGTAAAATTAGTAATTTTACGGTTCATTACTGTAAAATTAGCAATTTTGCAGTTTAGTACTGTAAACGTTGCAATTTTACAGTTTATTACTATAAAATTAGCTGTATTATACTGTATAAATGACATTGATTTTTTACAGTGCAGAAGTAAAAGCATTTTATTTTGAAACAATGCTTTAGTTTTGAATCTATTTTTCACTTATTGCCATGTCTGTCTGCATCTAGTGCGGTCTAATGCATAAAAAAAGTGCAAAAACTTCCCACTTTCCCAATAGATAATTTCCTTCCCTATCCTTGTTGCCAGGGTTTAGTTATCTAAAACCAGATTTCAGCCGCAGCAGGAGCTGTTATGTAGGCAGATACAGAATTTCCCTTTTTCAAAAACGACGTTCTTGCCTTATCTGACACTTTTCTGGGGCCATTAGTTCGGTGCGTGAACATTACAAAGCCAGTCGATGTATGTATGGAGGAACTTTGAAAAGATACACCTCCGGGATACTTGCCAAACGTGATAAAATTTCCAGAACACATTTATGAAGAATCGCTTCAGCTGTTTTGATTATGGCATTGTTATTCAATATTTTGTGGAGAGAGGTATTCAGTGCGATACGTAAATTGAGGTTAAACTGATGATAAAATGATGCAAACATTTGATTGGGTTACTACTAATGAACAGCTGTATATTCGAAATTATGAGATTTTAGTACTTGGAAATAACAATGAAATAGACGTTTAAATCATTTTAATCCATCAAATGAAAACAGTTTGAGGATATTTACTTAGAAATAGTTGACACATTTCAACAACCTTTGAAAGATAATCTATCTAATCAACCTCTTATTTTAATATCCATAATTGTTTTGGATAAAAAAGTTTCTTTAAGCCTTATTATTTTTTCTCGGTTAATAAAAATATTAAATATTTAAATATTTTCGAAAAACGTAAAAAAAAAAAAAAAAAACAACAGCTCTTTATCTAGCGAAGCCTTGCTTTAACGTTTCAAAAACAATAACAATTTAACGTTGCCAAATACCATAATTTGAACTTGCGCTGATGTAATTAAATATGAAATCCAATTGTTATAACAAAACGTGGTCGCCACGGAAACAGTAGTGAAAGTAATCATAAAGAAAATGGCGAAATAAAAGCTTCTCAAATTGCAATGAAGGCACACAAAAACGGGGTTTTTTTGTGAAAACTCGCGTTTTTACAGAAAAAACGCCGACGTAGATGAACTCAGAAACCAAAACTCTATCTAAATACAAAATTTTATCGAAATCGTTAGAGCCGTTTTCGAGATCCAAAAAATAAATAAATAAATGAATATATATACAAGAATTGCTCGTTTAAAGGTATTAGATTTGAACATTTTTTCGTTCAACATTGAACCGTTCAAGCAACCTTTCCCCACCTAATAACTTTTGAGTGAACCGTCCGAATGGAATAAACTTTTTTTTATTTGAGAGGTCTTGGAGAGGCTCATTCCTATACTTCGCTTTTTGATTTAAACCATTTTTCGTTCAATATTGAACCGTTCAGAAAAAAATTTAACATTAGCGCCTACGGGGAATTTAAGTTGAATGTTGATCCTGAACTTAAAGTCGGATTTCCTTCAAACTAACTTTGTAAGAAAATGGTTTTGCTAAATAATGTTTGTAAAGTAATTTTCTGAATAATCTTCTGTGAGGACTCTGATTCCGACTCCGACTTCGCAAACATGGCGGAAATGCAGGCTCAGAAAAAAATGACTGACTGTGCAGACGATTTTTTGTTTATTTATTCATTTGTTTTATTTTATTTATTATTGTTGTTGTTTTTTTCTTTTTTTTGGCAGACGATTTTTTTTGTTACAAAAATTTTTCATTCACGAGGGCATTTTATTCTTTATTTATATTTAACAACTGGCAACGGATTAAAAGTGAAATTCGAGACATTTTATTAACGGACGAGTTTTCTTTTCTTTTTTTTTCTTTGTTTGATAAAATGTGTTTTGATGCTCTTTGTACTTTTATTTATTTATTTATTTATTTTAACAACGATTGAGGATTTTTTCTACGGAAGAACTGTAACAGGTACATTCTTTAAAAGGTGCGACAAAACTTTATTTATTCGTTTATTTACTTTTTACGTGTCTATTTCATCTGATGAGAGGGGAATATTTTGCTTTTAGAAATCAGCTTTAAGTGCTAAAAAGGTATGTTTGACATAATTTTCAGTCTCAGATAATCAAGAGAATAATGATCAGATGCTAGAATGCCGACGTCGATGTACGGGAAAGTAGACTCGTTTAGTTCTTGACAGAACTTCTTGTTTTAATTTTTATGTCTAGTAACATAGTTAACAATGTGTTAATATAATATTATTGACAATAATATGGAAATTGGTTTTAAGGAATGGGGTACAATTTTGAAATTATTTATGAGAAATTAGGAAAATGGAAAATTAAATAAATAGTATACATTTTCTCTCATAAATAGATTACAATTTCTAAAATCGCAATTGTAAACGAAAGAAAAAAGCGGTGATGGGGAAATTGTTAGTATTAAAAAAAATATCCTGATCATTAATCGGCTTGACCGATTAATCGGCAGATTATCAACAGCCGATTAATCGGTAAATTGCCAATTTGCTTATCGGTGCATCCCTATTTACTGATTAAAAAAAAAGGATGGGGAGGGGGATTAAAGAAAATGCACCATAACCTGACTGGTCATGTTTAATTATATTTTCTGTATAATTAAATCGACGTGATCTTTATCTGAAAAAAAATGGAATTAGATTTTCGACACCACTGGTGATAATTATATTACCGTTTTAAGAGAAGGAGGGTAGTCACGTATACTGTTTAATAGTATATACTTCAGTAATTCAAAGAATTATATGGCTGAAATAAGATGCATTCTCCTTAAAATTCAGAAAGTCAAAGGAGTCTTACAAGGGTTTTTATAAATTGTTATTTTCGAAGTAACTGACATTTTCCTTTTATTAAATAAAAAGAAGGTCCTTATAAAAAGAGTATTACAAAACAGATTGTTGTATCACGTTCCTTCTATTTCACATGGGTTTTCAGTTCATGTTTCTTCTATTTCCGATGAACATTATGAATCTTTAGAAAACAATATTTATGCAAGTTATAGACTTTTTGAACGCAATAAAAACATGCATTATAAACTTTTTGAAAATACTATTTCTACACACGAAATTCCCATTAAGTTAAAAATTATATATATATATATATATATATATATATATATATATATATATATATATATATATATATATATATATATACTTTTGCAGCCAAATTGAGCATCTGTCTGAAGAAACCATAAACTGTTAGGGCCCTGCTCCACATCAGCAGAAAACAGGACCGAAACCGAAGGCAGAAACCGAAAATCAGGGTACTTTCCATAGGAATACCATTTAGTCCGTTTTACGTTTCTGCTTTATTTTTCTGCTTTACGTCAATGTGGAGCAGGGCCCTTATTCATTTTTTTTTCAGATTCAGCTATAAACATTTCTTTGAAAAAAAAATGCTTAAAAGATTTTTATATATATATATATAAAAAACTCTGCCGTTATTTTAAAATACCTTGAAAAAACATGTACAGTTTTTGTTTCTATAAATGCGTTCACAAAGTAGTTCTGTAGAGCTTTTAGTAAAAGGAAAAAAAAACCTTTTTACTCTGTTACATTGCGCAAACTATTATATTGTTACTGACAAAGATGGTAATTAATGTTTGCTAATGTTTCATAAATTTAGTTATGTACCTTTTAGCTACTTTATTATTCTATCCTCTTCAACTGTTGGAGGTTTTTCAAAATAATTGTGAATTGAATAACTCTTCTGAAATGCAAATTACGCACTTTCCGCTCTTCAAGTGACAGTATATTCAATTTTTAAGTGCTGTAAAGATGTCGCAGACAGGATTTTGTGAAATATTTATTTGATTTATTGAGCGTTGTATGTAAATAATTTACTATTCTTTGAATATGTTAGGAGTTTCCTTTTAGAAGTGAAGTACAGGCTTATTTTATATTATAAGACCTTTTAGTAATGTCTTTATTTTATGTTTTAAAAATATACTATTTTTAAAATAACGTCATTTAAAAATGTTATGATGAGCATTCGTTTGGTATTACAATATTAGATTAATTTCTATTTGGACCAAAAAAATGTTATCACAATACATTAAAATACGAAGTACAAAGAATAGACACTTTAATCTGCAGCTGCAAAAATCGTCACAAAACTGTCCGGACCGAGTATTTTAAAAATAATAAAGTGTAATAAAGTAATTATCGCTCTTAATACAATTAAAGCATTAATACTTTGTGGCCCAATTGTATTTGGAGGGATAATGGTTTAATTTTTTTTCCAGAAATTATCTAAGCACCAAAAACAGTCCTCTGGCTGTCACAATCCAATAGTTTAACACTTAAAGGCAATATTTTGAAAAACCTGTTAACACTACATAAATTTGGCAATTAATATCTAAAAATAGAATAATGCAATTATATCTTTTTTTATGAAATGAGGTCTAATTACGTATTTATAAAGCTTAAAATTGTCATGTAAATTCTGTTCGGAGATTTTTCAAACAGTCCCCTGCCATAAATTCTAAGCTCCAATAGAAAAAATCTGTTACTCTTGCAAATGTTTTTTGTTATGAAGTTTAAAGTAATCAGTGTAAATTTGCTGAGAACTGTGTTGAAACTTTGTTTAGTTTGAGAGCCACATTTGTGATGAAAGTATGCATCAGGGTCGTTGCGAAAACAGTTCACTGGGAAGTGATTTTATTAATGTTAATTAGTTTAATAATGAAACATAGTAGTTGTTATGTCCACGATTTGTGCCTAAATTTAAAGGTAGTCTCGTAACTAATTATGTTCTGATAGTTTTGCAGATACTACGCAACAAAGAGCAAAAACAGTCCACTGGCACAGTCCCCTGACTAGTTATATTAGGCAGGGGACTTATCCCCTTATCATGATTTATCAGAAAAACACAAATTTCAATTGGCCCTCTTTCAAACCAAAGTAATAGATTTATTTTCTGAGCCGTAGTAGTATAAGTATACGAACATTTCAAAAAAACATGCCCGGACAGATTTCGTGTGAAGAATGACGAGTTTACAGATAATCGCCCATATATCACATTTAATTTGTGTTAAAAATTTTTTTTCAATTCAAATGAAGGAGTTTTTTGTTCTGAACATGCAATCTCTCCCTTACTGTCCATTTGAAGCATTATCTGATAATGCATTATTCAGATCAAAATAAACACAAAAACTTGTTTTTCTTGCATTAGCTAGAAAACTTATAAAGATATTCTTCCAATCTCTACTTTCCTCAAATAATTGCTTTTTTTATTGTAGCTAAAATAATTGTTATTTAATAACATGAAAATCACTTAAGAACCTAGGAAAAGCAAATGTGCTAGAAAACATACCGAGGATTTTCATATACCCTTAGCAAAGCTAATAAATATCGAAACGGTGCATAATATGGAAAGTATAAAGAAAAAATATCAAATATTGTGAAAAAGACTGAGAGCCAAGCAACAAAGCGAAGTTAAATTTTGTATTCCCATATAATGAATCGGTATTGAGTTAATATTATTTATAAAATGATATAGATGACTATTTCAAGGACTACCGAACAACAGTTGTATCATTGAAATTAGAGATTTTTTCTTCAATGTTTGACCAATTTTCTCGCATCATATAGGTTGTTTTATGAAAATAAAGGGACAGGAGTTTTCTATGCGTTTTCATGGATCTATTTATATAGCCTTGGTTTTACTCGTCCTGAAGAGGAAGATATTGTAACTGTGTCTGAAACCGATGTCATTAAGTTCCTTTATGCAATGATCTATAGCGCCACTGAAGGACTTGCATTGAAAATTTAAATTTGACTCTGAAATTTCTAGCAATTGTATTCTTTACTAATCAATATTAAATTTACTTAACAGTTTGGGGTATTTTCTGAAACGTAGTTATTGCCGGTACTTTGTAATAGCATCTTATTACACTTGTTATTATTTTATCATCATTTTTTCAACTTTTAATCTCTTCGGCAAAAATTCCCTCGAGTGGGGAGGTTTGACCAAGCTTGGACATTTGTGAAATAATAGTAACAAAAGTAATGCGTAATTTAAATGAAAAACAATAATGTTAAAAGTTGCCAGACACCCTACGGAAGCAAATAATGTCAATTCGGAAAATTTCAAACTGTCAGAAAAAAAATAGAAAATGTACTTGTAAAAATGGAAGAAACCTCCTTAGTTTCCCCACAAACTATCTAGGAAGTGTTTTTATTAACCGATCGCTGACTACTTGACTTCAAACTTACAGCAAATATCCTCCTCACCAAATGAAAATGATTCATTGTTCTCGTCAAACCGCATGAATAACGTTGTAAGTATTAAAAAACTCTTCAAAAGCCAGTCTTTATCAAACTACTCTACAATCCACTGCATTTGACAGAATATGATGATTAAAATTTTTGCTAGATTTAACTTTTAGAAGAATCTCGACGCGCTGGTTGGTGATCAAAGTAATGCCGACATGTTGTGGTATTTAGTCAATCGGGTTGTCACTAGTTGCTGTCATAAAAATAGATTTAACTATTAGGATTCTGGAGTTCCTTCAAGTTTTTGAAGCCTTAAACATAGCACGGCTTGATGTAAAGAATTACTCTTCATGTAAAGAATAGTTCTGCCGAGACCGAATTTGCAAAGAAAATGTCATGTATTTCTTCCTCGATCATCGAAAGACATTAACATGTAGATTTTTTCCTTCCTTCGTTGTCATAATGCATTGCCGAAGAGTCTTTGATTGCAGAAATAACTTTTTTTATTCTGTTTTAAGTTTTAACTTAAAGGTTTTAACTGTTTTTTGTTTTAAGTCTTGGTTTTCAAAATACCTACAGTTTGAATTTATGAGGTGAAGAGGTAAGAATTATTGTCTTCCGCCACTATTCGTTTGCATTTTCACAATCCTGGGAGTTCTTTGCACTTTCAAGTCTTGTCCGATTGCCAAAATCCCGGTTTATCCCACAGTAACTTTTAATAAAAAGCAAGCTAATTCTCTGCAAGTTTACGACATGATGTAAAATCTGGCTGTTTAGTTTAAAACGATAGATTAAAGAAGACCCTTATAGTGTTAAAATCAATAATAACTAAATATGCGCTAAGAAATAGCAGATTAAAATATTCCGATCAAAAAATGTATCACGATTAGCCTGTTTTTTAAAACTTTGTCACAAATTGGCTAAACGACTTCTTATTTAAAGTAAAGTGATACGGGACATTCTGAAACTACAGGGTGTTTTAAAGTAGACTGACGGTTTTCAAAAGTTTCAAGGAGGAAAACGGTTAATTTAATCAAAAAAAAAAAAGAGAGAGAGAATTCACGTGATAGGGCCCAACCAGATTTTACATTTTGGAATCAAGTTTCAGTTATTAAAAATTTCAAAAAATGTAGTGTGATGTTTACTTGTTTTTTGTAGGTTTATTTGCTTACTACATGCAGCGAAATTTAATAAAAAATGTACTCTATGCTAAAATTAGAGACTGGAAGGAAAATTTAATATTTTTTTTTCCTTAATTGGTTTTAAAAATCTTAACTGTTTCCTGTTATATAGTTTTGAAATCCATCAGTCTTTTTAGAGAATCCTATAGTTTCATTTGTTTTCTCACCTAACAGCAAAAGTACCGTGTGGATCTGTTAATGCTTAACTTAGAACAAGCTCATTGTTTGGGTTGAACGAACAAGTGTCATGTTTGGGTTGAAGGAACAAAATTTCTTAGGTTAGCACAACGTCGATAATTGCTATAGGTAATGTACACAGCCTTTCTACACTCTTAATTTAATAAATGAAATATTTTAAGTCTCATTGAACTGAATTCAACTTATCAGAGCCAGAGAATTCATCTTATCAGAGCAGAAAATATGTAGTGTGATAGTTACTTATTTTTTGTAGGTTTATTTGCTTACTACATGCAGCGCCATTTAATAAAAAATGTCCAGTAGATGGCGCTAGAACTTAAAATCCTGCACGTAAGTACTCTATGCTAAAATCAGAGACTGGGAGGAAAAATGTATACCTTTTTATAGCTTAAGTCAAAATTGCCATATTCGGTTTTAATAGCTTAGTTTTGTTCAGCATAGCCGCAGGATAAAGTAAAATAATTTAATTCTGAGTGAACTTACGTTTTAATGCAAATGAAATTAAATTGTGTTCCTGTTCAAATATCTTTTGCCGCAATGAAAGCAATTAATTATTAATATTAACTAAGATTAGTGGTACTGTGGAACTATGATAGCTGAATGCATAGTGATCCATGGTGCATGTTTTAGTATATCATACGAGGTTTTTTTTTTAATCAAAAAATGACGACTATAATCTGTGTATTTGGATATTATCTTGGAATTCTTAACAGTTGCTGCAGTTTGTACGAAGCGGGTTTTTTCAGTCACTTCGTTTTCAGTCGTTCAGTTTTTAGCGTATTTTTCGTTGAAACTGAAAAAAAAAATGTGATACGGACTTCAAGCTACTGTTTTGTTCTCTTGTTTAAAAATGGATGTTTTATAATAACCCAAAGAGATGGGTGAGTGAACTCATGTGTTTACATTAGAAGTAATACTTCTTAAATGCACAATCTTGAAGACACTTTTCAAAGTCTATGAAAGTAAAATAAACAGCATGATACAATCAAATGCAAACATATGTAATGGATGATGATATATTGTCAGAGATTCATTAACATAAACTATATAGTTGTTGTCCAAAGAATAAAAATGCAATATAATTCAGCTTCAAAGTAGAAAAAAAATGATGCACCCTTAGTTAAATACGTACGTGATCTGCTTAGTATTTTACGGACTGAAAAACGAAGTATAAACAGATATATCCTGACAAGTTTTTCTTCAAGTTAATTTTGTTCCTTTAAATCCTCACAAAAAAAGAGGTAAGTATGTTGTTTGTTTTTCGTAAATTAGCAACTATAGCATTTGTTGCCGATTCTCAATTTTAACGTTGGCTTGCTTAATTATATAGTTTTATGTTTGGAATTAAGTGAAATGCGTAATGAATCAGGTTTTACTAAAATATTTTGTAACATATTTCCAAATCTTTATTTAAATATGTAAGTGATATGCTTAAGTAAAACATCGTGTTAAGAGATATTCACACCCACAAATGTAAGTTTTTTAAGCATGAAACTGAATACAGGGAAAAATTAAAAGATAATTTCTGTCTTCAAAAAAAGAAAAACATCTATTGCAATACACATCTTGAATGGAAATTCGTTGTTACAAACAGCTCTTAAGTGCTCCCATAAGAATGATTGCATCAGTATCGGAAGATCAATGATAAATTACATATAATTGAACTTCTTCAGCTATGCTAAGAGTTAAATTTATTATACATTAATTATTAATCAACAATAAAAGCAAATGTAGTTTTCGTGAGCAATACTATATCCCATTTCCAAGAACAACTTTATTCTGACAATGGACGAAGATGATTCAGCACTGAAAAGCAGTTGATAAAATCCCGATCCCACACCAAATCTCATGAGCCACCAACACTGCATGTTATTAGCCGCCATCACATTTGCAGACGAACAGTAATAGAATTATTTGGCTCAGAACCAATAAATGAAAAGAATAGAATTCTTGAGATTACGCTTAAACTATTCTTAGGAAAGACATTTGATGTCGAACGTATTTCTATGCTGGCTATCTATTTACTTGATACGTGCTGTTGAAGATATCCACACTATTTCCAACTATAGAAAGTTAACTATGAGAATCACTGAGAAAAAAAGAGAGAGACACGATTCGAGCGTTTGGAAAGAATGAAAGTAATTTTAATTTGAAGTTAATAGACATGAAGAATGGTTGACATTTCTTCAAGACAATGTCTGATTGTCGAGGAAACAATAGAAAGTTTCCGAAGAACCCAGCGATAACTTTACTTGAAATTGAGCGATGATTCGTTGCAATTTATTCATAATGTGATTGCTATATTGTTGGCTGAATATACTTGATACTTACTTCGAAATAACAACTAGAAATTTCCCTCATGTATCTACTTCATTAAAATAAGAATGATCAAAATGAAACACGGCATTAAAATTCGTAAAAAGGGATTAATTCAAAAGTTGATTTTCAATTTTCATTAAGAGACTTTTAATCAACAACGGGTCTGTACATATCTTATTCGTTCAATAAAGAAAAGAAATGGAAATCAAGTGGAATTAGGTTGTTAATGGTTTACAGTTATCTCTTATTTTTCAAAAATTCTAATCAAGTTATAGAAAACCATTTTGGAACTATTTTTTTTCTGTGTCAGAGATAAAAAGTATACCTCGGTTTTTTGATAAGTTAGAGAAGAAAAAAAATGTCTTTTCAATTTTGCTTGACAAATTAATCTTATTTTACAAATTTTGCTTTTTTCAACTTATAGCGTAATTTATTTGATTATAGAAAATAAATTCAAAGCACTGAAATTGGATTAAATTTGAGTAATATGTTCAGTCATTTATAAAGATACCGTAAAAACACATTAAATTTTTATCGTAAAGTAATGCCGTACTTTTCAAAATTTTCATCAAGATTGAAGATTTAAATTTATTTTATTGATTCTAAAGGTAAAGGTATATGATGTTTTAGTAATCGAATGGTAGCAAAGTAATGTTAAACATAAAACTAAAAATGTATTAACTGTTTTGCCTTTAATTACGCGGGCTACATTGAAAGTAAAAGTAAGGTCAAGTGACCAAAGGCATTCTTAGCACAACAATGTCACCACGGCACGGTAATTTGTGATGTCGTACCCCTCCGACATTTTGACCCTGAAAAAAATGTTTTGTATAAACACGAAAAAAAAAGAGAAGCATTTTTAATATTTTCATATTGAAAGTTTGAGAAAATAGAGAAATATAAAATGCGAATGCATTTTGTGTAACATTTGCCTTAGATGCACGTGTGACTGCCGCTTCTTCCTTAAAATTTCTCTATGTTTCCGTAGTAATTTGGTAGATTAAATGCAATTCAAGATACATTAAAAGTAAATTTCAAAATTAAAGTTTTCATATTTTTATGAGCTCTTAACACCTTCGTTGCTGCTTACGCGCCATATTTACTAAGTTTCTACTTTTTAATTAATATAGTTTAACAGTTGTTTCCTGATAGATTTAGCGCAGTAGCTACTTATCTGTAGCGAACATGTTAATTCCACTTTTGGGTTCACCCGAGGCGGACCCCACTTTCCCGTAGTGGCGGTACTTCAAGTGACACGTCAACACAATGATAGCAGTTCCTAAAAAAAAAAAAAAAAGATTAATTACATCAGTCCATAAAAATAGTTTTAAACAAAGCATAGTTCATAAATAAATTCAACAAGACTTTTAAAAATTCAAATTAGAATCAATAAATAAGTTCCTAAAGGTCTTAATTCAAATAAGCACATTAGTTCTTAAATACGGTTAATTCTGCAATAAATCCGAACCTCAATGAGAATGTGTGCGATACTAAAAACAGTTTTAAAAATACTGCCAACCATGCCTCTAAAATATCTAATTGCCCAAGAAAGTAGTTCGAAAAATCCCTTTTCGAAAAAAAAAAAAAAAAAAAAAAACAGGCACAGTTTTTGTAAAAATCTTGCCATAATAGGACGTACAGCCCTTGGAAATTTCCTGTCAAACTAGGCCCCTATTCTCCAAAAATCCCTTATTGAAATACAGACATCAGTCGCTAAAAGTCCTCTTTAGCATCAATTATTCTTAAATTACGTTTACGGGTGAATATCAGGAAAATTGCTAATTTAAGTCACAAATGAATTTCCCAAGCACTTCCAAATAAAAACCAAAAATAATTCTATTTTCATACTGTAAATTTGGTCGCTCATACAATCCATAACAAAATTTTTAAATTTTGCTTTAATTCGTAACAGTAGAACTCTTTTTATTGCTTCAATGTCATGTCGGCAGCGCGTCACATGTTCGAATCGCAAATTTAAAAAAAATCCTGGGGATTGTAAAACATCGCAACAGAAACATATACTGAAGAAAATAACGTGTTTTATGTTCATCTATGAAGATTAACTCTTGCGTTTTAGATAAAATGAATTTATATTGATAAGAAAATGCAATTTCTGCTTGTCGCAAGTTTTCATAACATGACGAGAGCGCAAACTTCCGCGATGATAATTCTAAGACAAAATATTTCTTGGCATTAATAAAGTGCACTGGGTGAAGCCCTAATATATGATGTTTTAAGTTTCGATCGAAAGTTTTCATTTCAGTTGCATTTAATTACAAGTAAGATTTGTTCAATCTTGACTTTTCCGTTTCTACCAAATGAAATGTCGGCAGCGGAATTTAAGACACAAAATAAATTAATTTTTCAATTTATTTTTGGATAATGGAAAAGAAACCTATTGTCATGGACATAATAAGGTGTTTTTATTCTCGAATCTTTAATTAGGGATGTTCAGCTATCATATTGCGGGAAATTTGTCATGTCTGCAGCGTCGAAGTAGAAGATATTTGATGCGAAATTGATGCGTGCGTTACCGATGTTTTTTCGCAATTCTTTCTTCGTGTTATGAGTTTGTTGAGTTGAGTTTTAAAGTACAAAGATAATTTCAAGTGCATTCATTGTTTTCCTGCCAAATTTTCCCATTATTGGAAGCAGTTTATTTATTGTCTTTTTAAATGCTTCAAAAACATTAAATTTTCCGCAAAATTTGAGTTTTCAAACAAAATCATTGCCATTTTTCACCCTCTTTTCTTTTACATCAATATTCAGACCTTCGTTCGTAACTACTGCACCCAAAAATATAATTTTGTTTTAAAATGGAAAACTTACGAACAGTTTAGTGCAAATCTCCTTCCCCCGCCAAACTCTGACTGTCTTGAATTAATTTCGCTTTTTAAGATTGTTTCAAGATTTTTATTTTATTTTGATTTTTTAACTATTAACCCATTTATCGTTTTGAAAAAAACTTTGTCGTACTTATTTAAACTTTAACTAACTTTTAGTTAGTCTCTAATTTTATTTATGAAGCAAAAAAGCGTTCAGGCTGTGTAAATACTAGGGTTGGTTTTTTTTCAACCTCCGTTCGGCTATAAAAAATAAACGGATTTAAATAAAAAAAATATTTTATTATCAAAAAAAAAGTACTATCCTCTACAATTCTCTACATAATCACCTTGACGACTGAAGCATTTGTTATATCAGTGAACAAGCTTTATAATAGCCTCCTCGTAGAATGTTGCCGCCAATGATTGGAAGTGAGTTGTGACGGTGTCTTTGGGTTCCACGCCAATTTGGAAGCCCGAAACCTTTCCAGGCCCCAAGCAGGGTCTCCCCAAGCAGGGTTGGCGGCCATTGCCATGCCCTTCTGATGCCCCCAAGCAGGGGGGCATGGCAATGGCCGTCATCATAGCGCTCGTGTAACCCAACGGTTACTCCAGCAATTTCATGCATTCAATGGGACATTTTTGAACACCCACCATTAAATTCCGACCGAGCACCAAAAGTGACTTACATGTGTTCCCTGAACTGAAGCAGAGACTAGGAGACCCCTGCTTGGGGTCTGGAAAGGCATCGGGCTTCCAAAGTGGCGTGGAACCCAAAGACACCGTCACAACTCACTTCCAATCATTGGCGGCAACATTCTACGAGGAGGCTATTATAAAGCTTGTTCACAGATATAACAAATGCTTCAATCGTCAAGGTGATTATGTAGAGAATTGTAGAGGATTGTACCTTACTTTTGATAATAAAATATTTTTTTTATTTGAATCCGTTTATTTTTTATAGCCTAACGGAGGTTGAAAAAAAAAAAAAAAACAACCCTCGTATTCTAAGTAATAATTATTTTCTTTTCAAACATAAAAGGTAGTGAAAGTGTTTACTTTAGTACATTAAGTGTAAAATCTGTAATATTTGTCAGATCGGTAGCACTCTCATCATGTCGGTAACGCTCGAAGACAACCCCCCCTAAAATGGGGGTAAATGTTCACCTTGACCATGCCCCTAATTAAAAAAAATGTTACTAATGTGTATTTAAAATACCCTATTAATTTTATTTTCTGAGTATCTTTAAAATTTGAAAATTTCCATGGTCAATTTGGCAGTTTTCCTGATATTCCCCCTTACAGTCCTTCGATAAGTCCTAATAAGATTGAAAACAACATTTAAATCTGCACTAAAAGTTCGAAATAAAATTCTTATTAATCGTCCGTTAGATGGAGGAAAAAAAAGCCCAGTATTTATTAAATTCCCCTGCCGTTAATCTTTATTTTCTTTTTTGTGGAATCTACATTAATAAAAATGTTGATTATACATTTTTTTTCTTGAAAGCATATTTTATACCAACTTTAAAGCTCCATTCAGAACTTCTCATACCCTAATTCAAATAATTGGAAAATGTTGTAGAGAAAACCGCTAGTCACACATCACAGTAAAACCATCAGTATTTACATTTATTATACTTTTGCTCAGATCTAAAGTTTAAAACTCTCTGACTTTTTTATGCCTATTGTAAACCAGTTAAAAAGAGATTAGTTAAATATTACTGTCAGTGATAAGATTAAAAATGATGTATGGAAGCACAAACACTTCTTCACTTTTTTACATTTCCTTCATATTAATATCAAAGCACAATACGTTAAACATAGCACAACATTTTCATTCAAAATTTAACAAAATAAAATTAAGTAAAATCTATTCGATGGTGTGTATTTAAAGAGACAAAAAATAAGCCCGTCTTTTTAAGTTGTTTGAAATGCAAATGTAAATAAATTAGAATTTCAGAATTGCTTAATTAGCATCTCACTTACATTATCACAAGAAAGGTTTAAAAAAGAACAGAATAAATGGTTTATTCCTTAAGAGCCATTACGTAACCGAACAGGAGATAGAATGAAACAAATCGATAAAGTAAACATCTATGCTGATTGCTCAATCGCAAAGACTAACATAGAATTTCGGGTTCAATAACAGATTTTAATTGCTTATATAATTCGCTGAAGATTAATTGTTTTTAAAATTTCTTAGTAATTGTTTTTGAAACCAAAATAACTTTTTTGAACACCGGCACTGCAAAAAATAAGTTTTTGCTTTTACAGTATAATGCTGAAAGCACAGGGGGGAGCAATCGCACGTGTTCTGTGCGTGGGTGATTGCTATATCTCAGGAAGTAACCGGCGGAATCAAACGAAAATTGGTCGATAGGTAGACTCTATTGAGTACAGGTGCTGATTTAATTTGTGTGTCAATATCTTGAAGAGGGTGGAGCAATCGCGCTTGTTCTGCGCGGGGGTGATTGCTATATCTCAGGAAGTAACCGGCGGAATCAAACGAAAATTGGTTTATACGTAGACCCTATTGAGTACAAGTGCTGATTCAATTTGTGTGTCAATATCTCAAAGGGGGGGGGCGGAGCAATCAAAAGTGCTTATTTTGTTATTGTACCTACTGTATCTCGAGAAATATTGCTGCGATTTGAATGAAATTTGGAATAACACTAACCCAATATGGAAGCAAGCATCGATTAAATTTTGGCTCCAATCGCCCCAAGGGGAGGGTGGCGTGATTTTTGCGCTTAGTCAACAATGCGAAAAATTAATTCATTAAAAAATCGCTTTCACGCTATTTAATTATCAAAACAGCTGAAAACATTCAATGATTTGAAATTTTTAACTGTTGCCAATTTCTTTTTACTAACAAATAAAATGTTTGCAATTAATCTAAACAAGGCTTTTGCAATGATTTCCGATTTCGCTCATTGATTCTGCATTTGCAGGGTTATTACGATAATTGGGAAATTGGAGCTGTCTCCGATTATTCGGGCGAGTACGTATTTGGTTTTGTAACCGGAATTCATAAGATAGATATAGCAGAAAGTTTCGTGACGGCCACGACAGCTAGTTTATGTTTAAGAAAAATACTGTTTCTTGCATAGTAAAAACGGATCTTTTTGAGAGAGAAAATAAAACATTTTGTAAAAAAGTTTTTGGTAAAGTTAAACCTAGGATTAAATGACACTAAAGGCGTATTTTAGAAATTTAAATGTTTCGTCTTTTTAAAGTAAATATTTTAAACTATGTATCTCTTGTTCAATAAGTTTAATCAAATTTCATTTGAGAAATTAGTTGATGAGTATTAAAAAAAAGCAGCACTTTATTATGTTTAGAACATTGTTTTTGACTATAGGGCAATTCCATCGTTACAGACGTAACAATCGCAGACTTTGAACACAAATAATTCTGGTTTGGGCTGATGAAAGTCTTCATTTTTTTTTCCTGTAGTGTAACTTGATGATGTTTATGCTACATTAAATTTGCGTGCAGATTGCTTAATTACAAAAAAATACAGAAATTAAAAACTGCCTGTTACAGACGTAATTCACAAAACAGCAAAAACTCGACTATGTCATACAACTTACAATATTCCTCTGAATTATACGGAAATTTTGAACTTTTTTTTTTTAATACGTGTTCTAGAGACTTCAAGCTTTCTAAAACCATAAAGATTGTGTGGATTTTGACTGCCAAATTTGTGAAAAAAATTCATAAACTTGTTACGGACGAAACAAAGTGGTGTTACAGACGTAACATCTCTGATTTGAAAGTAGAAAACAGTATTTTAAAGCAGGAATAAACAAAGATTTTTGTACTAAAACAATACAGTAGCATTAATTAACACATTATTTGAATATTTTAAGTTATACTGTAACAGTTTTAGAAAATTTGGGTAAGTCTGGGGGAGATGAGAGCATATGCCGATATGTCAATATGTAACAATAAATTAATGCATCTTAAGACAATTATTTCCAAGAAAGATTGACACAAGAAAAGTTTAGAAGGGCCTTTACACAAATTTATTTATTTGTATTCTGAAAATTAATGCATAATGGGGCTGCTACATAAAAAAATCGGGAAAAGTAAATTCCTCCCTGGAATCAGTGATTGGTCTTAGGAGAACTTAAAAATTTGAAAATGTTGGATGATATAGCAGAATACTAGTACCAAACTAAAATTTAACCTTCTTGGTGACAGTTGGTCAATTTTGATAATTTTTTTTGAATGAAAAAATGTGTCCTTTTTCGTCCGACGTTCTCGAAATTCGAACGGCATTTTCGTATTCTGTTCGAAAACAATGCATTTCGCGGGCTTTTGGCAAATTCGCGATGTTAGCCCACCGTTCTTCCAATTTTGGCGTCAGCTTTAAAACATTTTCCTGGGGCATATAAATAATTTTAACTTTTCCTGCAATGGAGTTTGCACACTGAAAAAAGGAAAGAGCGTCGTTGACAAATGCTGTTCTAGATCTTACTCTCTGCCAAACCTGGTGCTTGACCATACCCCCAACTCCATCCACAGCTCCCTTTCCATGTGACGTAGCAAAAAAATGCCAGTTGAGGTATAAATTATAATCAGTTATACCATATGTGTATTTTATTAATCTTAAGAAATAAATTTCAATTACATGCCGACATAATTAAAAATTTCAAAATCAGAATACCAGAAACTTTAGTACTCGTACCATATTATGCTATATACATGTATTGCTCATCCTGTGCTTTTTACCTATTTAATTGGAAATTTACTTTTGCTACGGACGTAACATAGAGCCATTTGTTATGTCCGAAATGTTACGTCTGTAACAGCATTAATTTAAAAACTAAATCAGTTGCAATATTTTTAACTATGGTGGGCAATTACTCTAAGAATTTGCCAAAAGGACCATTAAGGGTTTTTTTTAATTTTGATTTTTTAGGACGTAATGACAACTTTTGCTTCTTTTTTGTTACAGACGTAACATCAAACTTCTTTTTTTTTCAAACTTCAATTACACCATTTAGATCAATTCAAAAGAAATTAATGAATGCATATTATTATAGTACCGTCTTAGTAGTTAAAATTGTGCTACAAGTAGTTATTTTTGTTTTTATTTTTCGATGAGAAATATGCATTTGAAAATGTGTTCTTTTTTCTGATTTTTACAAGTTCGTGAATATTGTACTTCCAAATAAGAAAACAAGTATTATTCTAACTCTCACCAAAAAACCAATGCAAGATTCTTAAAATATACATCTTAAGCTTTAAAATGATGTATAACATAGCAACATAACTTCAACATGAATTTTTGACCAATTGGTTTCACTTTTCATGGAATGGCCCTATAGATGATAAATTCTATTATTAAGCAACAAGTGATTCATAAATCAAATTGAAAGAAAATTAAAAAAAAACCTAATGACCTTTTTTTAAATTAAAAGATTTAGACTTTAATATTCGTAGACTAAATGAAAATGTTTTATAAATTTCTGCAGCTTACGAAAATAAATATCTTGTATTTCTAAAAAATACCAAACTGCATGCCTTGAGAAAAGTGGACAATATATATATATATATATATATATATATATATATCAAAAAGAGACAATTATAGCTCATGAAGAGTAACTGTGCATAAATTGGAGTAACAGAAATAAATAGAACAACAATGAGAAACATCAGGAAAAACATTTAAAACTACTTGAAATTTAAAACTAACATGTAAAACATCAACATGGGTAATGCGCTGCTTAATCTTCAGAGGGCAGGAGCAGCATATAGATTTTTTAGATTTAGCTTTGCAGGTTTCATGAGTGTTTGTTTGAAATAAGTCAGCAGTGATTAATAAACTTGATTAGCTTTTGCTTTTTAATCTTTGAAAGATTAAGAACTTTAAAAGTATAAAATTTATGCCACTAATTTATTTTATAATGTTTGTACTGAATTTGAATTTAAAATGCTGACAAATTACAATCCAATGCACCCTGCCCTTACCTGGAAAGCAAAAAAAACGTGCACATACCCAAAATAATTCAATTCCATTGTCCAAGAGGCAGTCCTTTTTCGTTCCACTCTAACACTCCGTGTCTGCTCACTTCCAGTCAACACCGCTCAGCAGTAGAGTTTAGGTGCAGCCTATCATAAAAGCTGGGAGCACGGTTTGTTGCCAATATGCAGTACTTGGGGAAGAAACTATATACTCTCTGCCTGTCACATGGAATTCTTGAAAACATTAGCATAATGTAAAATAAAATCTATCGGATAATTGTTGTAATAAAATAATGTAGCAGCAAATTTAAAAATCTGCTTTTCATAATCATTTTTGTTGTTGCATATTTTATGAAATCTCGAAATTTGTCCTAAAATAATATTAATGAAAACTTTTTTATGCAAATTGCTGTAAAAGTGTGGCATACTTTGTGTAAAAAAATTAAAACTGTTTCTTTTATCGTAAATATCGAGAAAGATGTTCTGTTCAAAAATTTTGATGGAAATGTCCAGAAAGTTGGCAAACTGATTATTTTCATTTGCTTTATTCAGTTGGAGTGTCTGAGGATAGACAATATGAAATTCTTCCTCCATATTTTTGTTGAAAACCAGAATGTCGTCGATGTATCTAAAAATATTTAATTTAATGTTCTTATTGATAATATATTTGAATTCATAATAGAACAAAAACAAATTTGCTGCTGAGCTGGAATAGTTCGTGCCCATGCCAATACCATGAATTTGCTTGAAGATTAAATTATTAAAAGTTACAAAATTATTAAAAATACAGAAATGACATAGGCTTTCAAAAAAGTTACGATCGATACCAAGTTCGATTCCAATGTAAAACGTATCAAAAATCTTTAACAATGTATTATATAAGTCTTCGACTGGTATGTTACAAAATAAATTTTCAAAATCAAAAGAATACACTGATTTTGGTTTATGCTTTAATTTTTGTACAACTTCGTAACTATTATCAATGCTCCAAAAATAGCTGGAGTGCCTGTATTTGTTTTTTAAAAAAACAAACTGTTAATCTTGATTATATATATATATATATATATATATATATATATAAATATATATATATATATATATATATATATATATATATATATATATATATATATATATATATATATATATATATATATATTAAATCAATAAAGTAATACAGCTTTTAAATATTCATACATTTCTCCTGAATATGGAACTCTCAACATAACATAGCTCCTTACTTAAAGTTATATTTACCAATTATAGACGCATCTGAAAATAACTGTCATCTAAAATTATAATTACTAACAGCAAGTTTTTGAATAAAGTCAAAGTATAGGTATACATAAATCTTCTCGTATCCGCTGAGATCTGTTTATGTGATGGTAAATTTCATGTGCTGGTCTCATAGTGCGAATGTGCCTCAGAGCATCTCGCATAAGTTTAACGCCTCAAAGGGCTGGAACTCAATTTTATGAGTAAAGATAACATTTTAATGAGAGGGGAAAATTCCATATCGATTCTCAAAGGGTATTTGGGAGCACCAGAGTTGCTTTCGTTTAGTTAACTTTGCCGCCTTCGCGAGCATGATTGATGATTTAGTTGCAAAGTCTCAGAATTAAAAATTATAATTAGACACTGTGTAGTTTGGAAAATTAGGTTTCGCTAGATACACGGACAAAAGACAAATTTCATAAACTTTGTTTCAAGCTAAAGTTGTTTGCATTTGTTTTCGAGTGTTTCCAATGTTTCAAACATAAGTTAGTCATGAAATTTTGCGAATGCTCTTTCAAATAAATTTGTTCAAAAGTTTATCGATTGGAATATCTTTTTTTTTGGATATTTTGAAATATTTCAAGGTACATGAATAGAGGGCCCTAATAATACTTTTAAATCAGACTGGTCAAAATATATATTAACGGAACCAGCCAAAGATGACCAGAAAATGCATTTTCTTGCAAAATATACTCTAGGGCCATTCCATGAAAAGTGAAACCAATTGGTCAAAAATTCATATTGAAGTTATGTTGCTATGTTATACATCATTTTAAAGCTTAAGATGTATATGTTAAGCATCCTGCATTGGTTTTTTGGTGAGAGTTAGAATAATACTTGTTTTCTTAGTTGGAAGTACGATATTCACGAATTTGTAAAAATCAGAAAAAAGAACACATTTTCAAATGCATATTTCTCATCGAAAAATAAACACAAAAATAACTACTTGTAGCACAATTTTAACTACTAAGACGGTACTATAATAATATGCATTCATTAATTAATTTTGAATTGATCTAAATGGTGTAGTTGAAGTTTGAAAAAAAGAAGTTTGATGTTACGTCTGTAACAAAAAAGAAGCAAAAGTTGTCATTACGTCCTAAAAAATCAAAATTAAAAAAACCCCTTAATGGTCCTTTTGGCAAATTCTTAGAGTAATTTCCCACCATAGTTAAAAATATTACAACTGATTTAGTTTTTAAATTAATGCTGTTACAGACGTAACCTTTCGGACATAACAAATGGCTCTATGTTACGTCCGTAGCAAAAGTAAATTTCCAATTAAATAGATAAAAAGCACTGGATGAGCAATACATGTATATAGTATAATATGGTACGAATACTAAAGTTTCTGGTATTCTGATTTTGAAATTTTTAATTATGTCGGTATGTAATTGAAATTTATTTCTTAAGATTAATAAAATACACATATGGTATAACTGATTATAATTTATACCTCAACTGGCATTTTTTTGCTACGTCACATGGAAAGGGAGCTGTGGATGGAGTTGGGGGTATGGTCAAGCACCAGGTTTGGCAGAGAGTAAGATCTAGAACAGTATTTGTCAACGACGCTCTTTCCTTTTTTCAGTGTGCAAACTCCATTGCAGAAAAAGTTAAAATTATTTATATGCCTAAGGAAAATGTTTTAAAGCTGACGCCAAAATTGGAAGAACGGTGGGCTAACATCGCGAATTTGCCAAAAGCCCGCGAAATGCATTGTTTTCGAACAGAATACGAAAATGCCGTTCGAATTTCGAGAACGTTGGACGAAAAAGGACACATTTTTTCATTCAAAAAAAAAAAAAAAAATTATCAAAACTGACCAACTGTCACCAAGAAGGTTAAATTTTAGTTTGGTACTAGAGTATTCTGCTATATCATCCAACATTTTCAAATTTTTAAGTTTACCTAAGACCAATCACTGATTCCAGGGAGCAATTTATTTTTCCCGATTTTTTTATGTAGCAATTATGCATTAATTAAATTATGCATTAATTTTAAGAACACAAATAAATAAATTTGTGTGAAGGCCCTTCTAAACTTTTCTTGTGTCAATCTTTCTTGGAAATAATTGTCTTAAGATGCATTAATTTATTGTTACATATTAACATATCGGCATATGCTCTCAACTCCCCCAGACTTACCCAAATTTTCTAAAACTGTTACAGTATAACTTAAAATATTCAAATAATGTGTTAATTAATGCTACTATATTGTTTTAGCACAAAAATCTTTGTTTATTCCTGCTTTAAAATACTGTTTTCTACTTTCAAATCAGAGATGTTACGTCTGTAACACCACTTTGTTTCGTCCGTAACAAGTTTATGAATTTTTTTCACAAATTCGACAGTCAAAATCCACACAATCTTTATGGTTTTAGAAAGCTTGAAGTCTCTAGAACACGTATTAAAAAAAAAAGTTCAAAATTTCCGTATAATTCAGAGGAATATTGTAAGTTGTATGACATAGTCGAGTTTTTGCTGTTTTGTGAATTATTTCTGTAACAGGCAGTTTTTAATTTCTGTATTTTTTTGTAATTAAGCAATCTGCACGCAAATTTAATGTAGCATAAACATCATCAAGTTACACTACAGGAAAAAAAATTGAAGAATTTCATCAGCACAAACCAGAATTATTTGTGTTCAAAGTCTGCGATTGTTACGTCTGTAACGATGGAATTGCCCTCTAGCAAGACTTTAAAAATTCGTTTTCTGCAGCAAAAATAAAATTGTTAATCTTGTTTCTTTTCTAATTGAATTCGAACATTTTCGTTTTAGATATTTAAAAGAAAAAATAATGTCATTAACTGCATTTTTTTTCTTTGGACATTTAACATTTTACAAGCAGAAAAAGGAGACAGAAAAGCAATTTTTAATATTTTTAAAATTTAAAATTTGTCTTTTTTGAAATTATTTTCAATACGTATTTCTTTTTTTCATAAATTATTTATTTTTTTACTGATTTTTATTTTTTTTAATTTTTTCTTTTAAGTTTAATTGTTTTTTTCCCTTTCTTTTTGCAAACTATTTTTTTTTCTTATTAAGCAAAATGTGTCTTCTGTGGCTACCAAAAGTCAATTGTTTATCCCAGTGAGTTGTTTAAATTTTTTCTTTCGTCATCAAATAGTTGAATTTAACAATGTTGCAATCCTTCATTGTTCTCTAAATCTAGGAAAACGGCAAGAAAATACTCATCTATTTCAAAAGATTTTTTGAGGATAAAGTATAAACTTGCATACAGTTTCAGCACATTTATTACAGGTTCAGCAGCATGTGTAAAAAAAATTAAAACTGTTTCTTTTATCGTAAATATCGAGAAAGATGTTCTGTTCAAAAATTTTGATGGAAATGTCCAGAAAGTTGGCAAACTGATTATTTTCATTTGCTTTATTCAGTTGGAGTGTCTGAGGATAGACAATATGAAATTCTTCCTCCATATTTTTGTTGAAAACCAGAATGTCGTCGATGTATCTAAAAATATTTAATTTAATGTTCTTATTGATAATATATTTGAATTCATAATAGAACAAAAACAAATTTGCTGCTGAGCTGGAATAGTTCGTGCCCATGCCAATACCATGAATTTGCTTGAAGATTAAATTATTAAAAGTTACAAAATTATTAAAAATACAGAAATGACATAGGCTTTCAAAAAAGTTACGATCGATACCAAGTTCGATTCCAATGTAAAACGTATCAAAAATCTTTAACAATGTATTATATAAGTCTTCGACTGGTATGTTACAAAATAAATTTTCAAAATCAAAAGAATACACTGATTTTGGTTTATGCTTTAATTTTTGTACAACTTCGTAACTATTATCAATGCTCCAAAAATAGCTGGAGTGCCTGTATTTGTTTTTTAAAAAAACAAACTGTTAATCTTGATTATATATATATATATATATATATATATATATATATAAATATATATATATATATATATATATATATATATATATATTATATATATATATATATATATATATATATATATATATATATTAAATCAATAAAGTAATACAGCTTTTAAATATTCATACATTTCTCCTGAATATGGAACTCTCAACATAACATAGCTCCTTACTTAAAGTTATATTTACCAATTATAGACGCATCTGAAAATAACTGTCATCTAAAATTATAATTACTAACAGCAAGTTTTTGAATAAAGTCAAAGTATAGGTATACATAAATCTTCTCGTATCCGCTGAGATCTGTTTATGTGATGGTAAATTTCATGTGCTGGTCTCATAGTGCGAATGTGCCTCAGAGCATCTCGCATAAGTTTAACGCCTCAAAGGGCTGGAACTCAATTTTATGAGTAAAGATAACATTTTAATGAGAGGGGAAAATTCCATATCGATTCTCAAAGGGTATTTGGGAGCACCAGAGTTGCTTTCGTTTAGTTAACTTTGCCGCCTTCGCGAGCATGATTGATGATTTAGTTGCAAAGTCTCAGAATTAAAAATTATAATTAGACACTGTGTAGTTTGGAAAATTAGGTTTCGCTAGATACACGGACAAAAGACAAATTTCATAAACTTTGTTTCAAGCTAAAGTTGTTTGCATTTGTTTTCGAGTGTTTCCAATGTTTCAAACATAAGTTAGTCATGAAATTTTGCGAATGCTCTTTCAAATAAATTTGTTCAAAAGTTTATCGATTGGAATATCTTTTTTTTTGGATATTTTGAAATATTTCAAGGTACATGAATAGAGGGCCCTAATAATACTTTTAAATCAGACTGGTCAAAATATATATTAACGGAACCAGCCAAAGATGACCAGAAAATGCATTTTCTTGCAAAATATACTCTAGGGCCATTCCATGAAAAGTGAAACCAATTGGTCAAAAATTCATATTGAAGTTATGTTGCTATGTTATACATCATTTTAAAGCTTAAGATGTATATGTTAAGCATCCTGCATTGGTTTTTTGGTGAGAGTTAGAATAATACTTGTTTTCTTAGTTGGAAGTACGATATTCACGAATTTGTAAAAATCAGAAAAAAGAACACATTTTCAAATGCATATTTCTCATCGAAAAATAAACACAAAAATAACTACTTGTAGCACAATTTTAACTACTAAGACGGTACTATAATAATATGCATTCATTAATTAATTTTGAATTGATCTAAATGGTGTAGTTGAAGTTTGAAAAAAAGAAGTTTGATGTTACGTCTGTAACAAAAAAGAAGCAAAAGTTGTCATTACGTCCTAAAAAATCAAAATTAAAAAAACCCCTTAATGGTCCTTTTGGCAAATTCTTAGAGTAATTTCCCACCATAGTTAAAAATATTACAACTGATTTAGTTTTTAAATTAATGCTGTTACAGACGTAACCTTTCGGACATAACAAATGGCTCTATGTTACGTCCGTAGCAAAAGTAAATTTCCAATTAAATAGATAAAAAGCACTGGATGAGCAATACATGTATATAGTATAATATGGTACGAATACTAAAGTTTCTGGTATTCTGATTTTGAAATTTTTAATTATGTCGGTATGTAATTGAAATTTATTTCTTAAGATTAATAAAATACACATATGGTATAACTGATTATAATTTATACCTCAACTGGCATTTTTTTGCTACGTCACATGGAAAGGGAGCTGTGGATGGAGTTGGGGGTATGGTCAAGCACCAGGTTTGGCAGAGAGTAAGATCTAGAACAGTATTTGTCAACGACGCTCTTTCCTTTTTTCAGTGTGCAAACTCCATTGCAGAAAAAGTTAAAATTATTTATATGCCTAAGGAAAATGTTTTAAAGCTGACGCCAAAATTGGAAGAACGGTGGGCTAACATCGCGAATTTGCCAAAAGCCCGCGAAATGCATTGTTTTCGAACAGAATACGAAAATGCCGTTCGAATTTCGAGAACGTTGGACGAAAAAGGACACATTTTTTCATTCAAAAAAAAAAAAAAATTATCAAAACTGACCAACTGTCACCAAGAAGGTTAAATTTTAGTTTGGTACTAGAGTATTCTGCTATATCATCCAACATTTTCAAATTTTTAAGTTTACCTAAGACCAATCACTGATTCCAGGGAGCAATTTATTTTTCCCGATTTTTTTATGTAGCAATTATGCATTAATTAAATTATGCATTAATTTTAAGAACACAAATAAATAAATTTGTGTGAAGGCCCTTCTAAACTTTTCTTGTGTCAATCTTTCTTGGAAATAATTGTCTTAAGATGCATTAATTTATTGTTACATATTAACATATCGGCATATGCTCTCAACTCCCCCAGACTTACCCAAATTTTCTAAAACTGTTACAGTATAACTTAAAATATTCAAATAATGTGTTAATTAATGCTACTATATTGTTTTAGCACAAAAATCTTTGTTTATTCCTGCTTTAAAATACTGTTTTCTACTTTCAAATCAGAGATGTTACGTCTGTAACACCACTTTGTTTCGTCCGTAACAAGTTTATGAATTTTTTTCACAAATTCGACAGTCAAAATCCACACAATCTTTATGGTTTTAGAAAGCTTGAAGTCTCTAGAACACGTATTAAAAAAAAAAAGTTCAAAATTTCCGTATAATTCAGAGGAATATTGTAAGTTGTATGACATAGTCGAGTTTTTGCTGTTTTGTGAATTATTTCTGTAACAGGCAGTTTTTAATTTCTGTATTTTTTTGTAATTAAGCAATCTGCACGCAAATTTAATGTAGCATAAACATCATCAAGTTACACTACAGGAAAAAAAATTGAAGAATTTCATCAGCACAAACCAGAATTATTTGTGTTCAAAGTCTGCGATTGTTACGTCTGTAACGATGGAATTGCCCTCTAGCAAGACTTTAAAAATTCGTTTTCTGCAGCAAAAATAAAATTGTTAATCTTGTTTCTTTTCTAATTGAATTCGAACATTTTCGTTTTAGATATTTAAAAGAAAAAATAATGTCATTAACTGCATTTTTTTTCTTTGGACATTTAACATTTTACAAGCAGAAAAAGGAGACAGAAAAGCAATTTTTAATATTTTTAAAATTTAAAATTTGTCTTTTTTGAAATTATTTTCAATACGTATTTCTTTTTTTCATAAATTATTTATTTTTTTACTGATTTTTATTTTTTTTAATTTTTTCTTTTAAGTTTAATTGTTTTTTTCCCTTTCTTTTTGCAAACTATTTTTTTTTCTTATTAAGCAAAATGTGTCTTCTGTGGCTACCAAAAGTCAATTGTTTATCCCAGTGAGTTGTTTAAATTTTTTCTTTCGTCATCAAATAGTTGAATTTAACAATGTTGCAATCCTTCATTGTTCTCTAAATCTAGGAAAACGGCAAGAAAATACTCATCTATTTCAAAAGATTTTTTGAGGATAAAGTATAAACTTGCATACAGTTTCAGCACATTTATTAAAAAATTGATGTGACCTTTGTAGATTCAGTAATGTAATGTTTGCAATTTATTCCACATACAAAACTTATTAATTGTTGCAGTAGTCTAGCACCCATCAAAAATTTGTGGTTATTCCATTGTTGTCTTACTTTAATAATTTTAACGTTTAATGTCCTGGCTCGTAAAGAATTCTGGTGTCTAATACCTACACAATTTATCAACCTGCTTTTGCACTTCATTAAAGCTTAAATTAATTACAAATCTTGAATTTAATTTCAATATAGTTTTAGAAAGAAATCATAACGTTTAAAAATCTAGGCCTAAATTTATTCTAACTTTGTATCCTGTAAAGATTTGTGTTCTACCGCTGCATTACCTGCTGAGGGTTAAATTTATTTAACTGTATATTCCATGTACAACTATACTATTGAGTTAAATAGAATTTTTTTTTTCTATTTAAATTACATTTTAATTAATTAGGGTGGAATTATTGAAACTGTTTCAGATTACTCCTTATGCATGTAAAATGAATTTGTTTATATATTTTTTAGAGTAACATGTATTGCACGTAATTTGAAGATTAAAGAAGTAATTCCTCTAATGGTGTTCCGAAAGACTAATATGGTGGTTCAGTGGCACATCTTTAATTATAAAAGTTTCGCGGTTATTTTAGGATTAGCAATAAATATTTTTAGTATTGTAACAATATAAATTGCACAATGTTTTAAGTGCTCGCCACTGCTGAAGCTATTGACTTAAGCACTCAAAAAGAAAAAAAAATAAAAAACATGGTACACTCAACTTAAAAAATAAATACTTGAATAATATAAAACTTTTTTAGAATAAATAAATACATAAATTAACTAAAACAAGGAAATTCAAAAGAAAGTTTTTCTAACTTTTAAACTGGTTCACTAAATTTCTATCAGTGCCCAAAATTTTCAATAGTTCTCATCGATTCAATAAAAAAAAATTCTTTTTAATGGTGCATTTCATTGCAAAATAAACTTATGCACATTTTCTCTAAAGCAATGGACCAAAATTTACCAACTGTACAAAGGAACTTGTTGTCATTTCATTTTCTCTTTCAGCCAAAGCCCAGTAAAAGATTACGTGCGATGCATTCATTTCAGAAAAGATTTTCAACGAGTAATTGTTTTTTTCCATGTCTTTCTTAATCTATTTTGAATTCTTTTGCGAAAGATAATTTGAATATCTTTGGGTGCAGGGGAAAAAGAAAGGAAAGAAAAAAGGAGTGGGAGTAACATGTCTTTTCAAAAAGATTTAGGGCTTTAAAATATACTCATTTCTTTTCCTCCTGAAAAATGCTAATTCCCTTGAATAAGTAAGCACGCTCAAAGGTTCTTTCAAAGAAAAATACGAATGGAATTAATATCATTAAAATTAGTGAAAGATTATTTCCACAGCTAAAATCAAATACATTAACTTGGAAATTGAACGACGTACTTACTGTTGGACTAAGCACGAACTCGTAATAACCATGATTAAATCTCTTCTGAATCATTAAGACAATATGAGCCAATATATTTTTTTCCCAAGAATATGAATGTGTTTTACTAGAGGCTCGACATTGAGGATGATTTGTAATACGTGTGTGAGTGAAACTATATCGCGGAAAATTTGAAATTGTATTGATTTTAATTTAAAAATATTGAGCTTTTAAACTTTGTTGACTAAAAGATTTTAGAAAAATAAATTTAATCTCATCGATATAGATCAATAAATATTGATATTTCTGAAAGTCTCAAAAAAAAAGGAGAATATGGATGCAGTAGCTGTATTTTTTCTCCAAATTTTAGCAAAAAATCAGAAACGCTCTGTCTTAACCAGGATAATATAGACCAGGTGAATCAATAACATAGGAAAGATTTATATCAGTTTACTATAATAGAAGTTTTTTTTTTTAAAAATAAATTGCAGTGGACGCCGGTTAATTGATATATCTACTGTGGTAAATTAAATTGTCAGAAACAGAATAAAACCAAGCTTTATTAAATTCAGATCTACACAGTTTTTTCATGGACAAAGGAACCCCCAATTATGTGTTGCGACGGAGCCTGGATTTGAATCTACCACTGATTCTCTCCAGTAGATTTTTAAAAATGACTGATTTTGATACTTAGTGCAGTCGATCCCGCTTATTAGTATACCGGATGAAAGAATAATAAATTTTCACTGTACCAAATCGTTGTAATGCCTTATTTTTATTTCGGATAATGGAATACCTCGCTTATTAGAACATTTTTTGTGGCAAAATGGCTATTCCATTAAACGGGCTCGATTGTACTAAAAATGTATACTACCTTTTTTAATTAGTCATTAAAGTTTGAATAAAGAATGATGCCCGATACTTCTCTAGAAATGTCGAATAGCGAGCAAGTGTTTGGGGAACGATGCCAAAAACGAATCCAAACGATTTTTTTAAGCAGCTCGACAATCAAAACTCAAAGAAACATCAATTACACCATGCTAACCTTTTCACCCTCCTAATTAAATAATTTTGATTGTGACGCGACGATGCATGTGAGCGAGTACACATTGTCCGCTTCAAGGGAGCGTTTGTCTTTGATGATGCTGCTGCCCTCAGACAAAGGAATTCTCGCAGATTTCGAGGTTTGCCGACGGTGGCGGCAAAATAGGGGGTGGAGATGCTACTGCGCCCTCTATCGGACGTCGTATCACTGGATGCCGAAGAGTGCCATCGGTCGCTTTTCAGAGAGTAAAGGAGGGCGCCGGTCACTGGATAGGCAAATTTTCAGGTGAGCTCACAGATTTTCATTGATGGAATTCCCACTTATTTTGATCGAAGGGGTCCTGATGTAATATGTGAACGTTTTTTTTTATTTTGAATTTTTGGCTTATGTAGCATATTGATTGTTTTTTGATATTTTATTTCAATGGAATGGTTTATGGGGTAAAAAGGATTTATTATAAACATTTGGTTTTATACTGGATGAAGTTTGTGTATTGTTATTTTGAGAGTGAAATATGTTACTACGTTGTTGCGAATTCAGACTGACATTGAAACCCCTGAATATGTTAATGATTTCTGTGTGCTCTTCGATTGTAGGATTCAAATAAAAAGTGTATAAAACTTAATTTAAATAAAAAAATAGGTCAAGTTAAAAAAATAAATGGAATAAAAATCCATACATTTTATTTTAATTTCTTTCTGTAAGATTATTTTACTTTATATCAAGGATTTATTTATATGTTTTAACAAATAAGGATGTTTTTTGCATAGTGCGAAACGTTTTTTATCTGTTTATATTCCCCCCGCCCCCAAATAAAATATCTTTTTGGTATTGAAATTAAAGAAAAATTGTAGAATGTAACTACAAATTTTAAAATTGACGTATTGATGTTTACTTTCATTTTTTTTTCCTGCTTTCATTCATTTAGTTATGATATGTTTACTCCTTAGTAGACGAGATATTGCTTCTTTCGCTTAGTAACTTTAATTATAGTAATTGATGTTATGACAAACATTTTGAGCTACCGAGCATTTTAAAAGTAGAAAATACATTTTGAATAGAAAATTTATTAGAAGAACGCAATATACCAAGTACTACGAAATATACTGATATCTATGCAATAACTTTTACTTATTATAAAACAAGCTCTTAGCTAGTAACGTTGTTTTTTAGTATCGTTGAAACAAAAAACTCAGTATGCTGACAATACGTTGACCTAGAAATAGTTATGAAGGATAAAAAAAAAATCAATTTTATTTAAAAAAATAATTTCGAATTTTTAAATCCTTGAAGTAATTAAAATTTATGTAAAAATTGTCCTATAATCGAAAATAAATAGCGATATATCCAATGTATTACATATTTTTATTTTAAAGAGTAGTTTCATTTATTGGTAATGACCTATATTTTAATATGTGAAAAAAATATATAATAATAATGTTGATATTTAATGAGGATTAATTTAACTTACTTATGAACACTGGAAATTGATCTCCTTTGTGTATTTATTGTCAATTACGGAATATATTTGGTAATTTTCAACGCATTTTCAATGGAAACAATTGTCATCTTTTGTTACAAACGCAGTTGAATAAGTTTTAAAGATGGTAAATAAATTCATTATTTTACGTTGTTAGGTAATTCACAGATGTTCAAGCATTATTGATTTAAGTTTTCATTTGTTGTATTCTATTTTCAAAACATTAACTTTAAGAAGATTTGTTTGGGTTGGAGTTTTTAGTTCGAGGTAACGTTTTGAAATGATTTTTTAAAATTGTTGATTGTTGTGTGAATATTTTTTCTCTTCTCAATGTAATGTTTTTGGGTTAATTATATGAGTTGTCAACATCGAAAAATAATTTCCTGTTCTATACACAATAAGTAAATATTTTATAGCTGTTTCTTATAAATTAAATGTAAAAATCAAATACTTTGATTTTGTGATTATTTAATATGGTAAATTAACAATAATTTAAAATCTTGGTACATTTAGTAGCTAATTATTTTCTTATGAATATTTAGAAGGGTTGGCGAACTTTTGAAGCGAAACAAGTCTTGATTGTTTGTAAATTTGAAAATCTTTAAAAACTATTTGGATTTAAAATGTTGTGACAAAAATGCTTTTTTTCCCTTCAAATATCTTTATACTTGGACGTTGATATGTGTGTGTATGTGACAATTTATTTTCACCAAATTCCCTCTATATATTTTGTGTAGAAAACGCAAGACAAATTTTAATTGAAAGTACAGTCGAACATTGTAAAAAAAAAAAAAAAAAAAACTGAAAGGGACCTTTAAAATCAGTTTGTATTTACAGTAGTTTGTCTTCAATTCGCTACAAAACATAAGGTGGGAATTGGAAATGTAGTTCGTCGTAGCAGTAATCCATGTTAAGTGAGTTCGAATTAACGAAGCTCGAATGTATTTTTTTTTTTGTAAATTTAGGGCAAAAATACCACTCCTATGTCACAAACATTTAATTTGAAACACCTTTTGGGTTACTAAATATTCAAGCAATAACTTTTATCTTTACAACAAAATGTTTAATTTCTATTGTTTTAATTGATTGTTTTATTGCTATCAGAACGATTGTTATTAATATATGTATTACTTTCGGCTCTCGATATTTCATTTAATACAGGTTTGGATTGCTAAAGAAATATATTTATTGTCACAGAGGTGAAAGGTTTGTTTAATTTTAAACAAACATTTACAGTGGATTTAAAAATGATTTTTTTTTTCGTGTCTAACAAAATATTTTGCTGCTTTCAATCAGGAATATAAAATATCGTAATTTGTTTTTACGTTTTACCGTAATTTCGTAACGGTTAAAATTATTAAATATTATTTTTATGACAATAATTAACAAATTTAGAACTATGAAATATGAAAACTCTTATCTTATTGTAATTATTTATACTTAAGAGAATATTTCATCGAATATTATTATTTTTTAAAACTTCAAAATATTGCATATATTTTTTTCTTTTTTTTATTTAAAGAAAGAAATAGTCGAAAGTTATTTGCCTTTTACCTAAAGTTTAATACATGCATTATTGAAAAAAAGTTATTTGATTTACATTGAGTTCAATTTGTGGTCTGTTTCATTTTAAAGAGATGGAGCAAAATTACTCAAATAATAACGTTTTTTTTGGACGTGTTCCATAAATTTTTAACGCTATAAATCTTGATGAAAAAAATCTCTTAAGGCAAGTTTAGAATACTCCATAATATTAACTAGTCTTTTGAAGGAAATATAGTTAGACATTATACTGTTTACATTTTGGTGTAGAAATGAAATGAACGAGAAACATAAAACACTAAATGTCAGTATTATCATTTCGTTTTTGAAGGAAGTAATTTTTCTATGTTTAATGTTTATAGCTATAAATAATGTTTGAGACAAAAACGTAAGTTTGTACTTTAAAAGAATAACGTTGCAGTAATTGTGCTTATTTAAAGAGAGCAAAAAATATTCCAGATTACCCTTTCGACTACTCTGAAGCAAAAGGTTAATTTAAGTTATAGTGTTGTGTAATTTTTTACTCTGTGGATTCATCACATTACTTTTTTTTCGATAATTATTGAAGTAATTTGTGTAGTACACTCCTTTAAATATTTTTATTTAAATTATCACTAAAATTTCAATTTTTGTTTTGCATTTTTTTATTAAAGGAAAATGCAGTAGAACGATAAACTGAAATGGTTAGGACCTCTGACCCAATTGAGAACTTCGGATAAAGGGGGGGGGGGATTTGAAAACATCATATGACCACAGAAACTTTTACTCTGAATTTTAACACAAAAACAGGGACCATTGAAACTACTAAATGCGATGTTTTGAACATAGGTTATATTATAATTATAAGCAATAAATGTATTCAATAACTGTTACAGAAACCAAAAAAATGCGTATATAATAAGATAATATTATACATATTCATTGTTAGAAGAGGAAAAGAACCCATATTAAAGGTTAATTTAATTTTCGGTAACTTAAAAGGAAAGAAAGAGCATACAAAAGGAAAGAAAGAGCATACAAAAGGAAAGAAAGAGCATATTTGCATACACGGCATTAGCCTCCCTTAATCTTGAAAACATATATGTATTTTAAATTCATAGTTCGTATGGTAACAATGTAAAAAACGTTATCTTTACTGGGTTTTGATAATATAGGGGAAGGGTGAGCATAGCGGACACCCTAAGGAACATCTATTTTTTTCCACCCCTACACTTTATTGAAACATTTTATAAATGCCTTCAACATTTAGTACGGTTACTAAGGCCTGATTAAAAAATATAAAAAACTAGATTTTTAAACTATATTTGTACAAAATTTTTACTTTACCAAAAGCTGTCCTAAATAGATTTAGATAGTATAGAAAAAATGAAACGCATTTAGTTTCAGAACTCAGAACAATTGTATTAGGTTTTTAAACAAAAATAGGCATTACTAAAAGTATGTGAAGTTATGAAATCACTGGTATTTAGATAAATCACAAATAAACTCATCGTCCTCCTCTTCGGCTCCTGTGCAGGCTTTGTGAGCCCATTTGAGGCACCCAGAACATCTAATACAGCCTTTGTTGTACTTGGATTTCGAGTAACAATCAACACAGAAAAACATAATCGACGTTTCGAATCGAACATAGGAAGTGGCCACGGCTGTGGCCACTTTGCCCTCTAGCGCGCCATTTTCGAAAAAAACAATATTTCACGTACAACCCGTTGTTGTATCTACTGTTGAGACATATGAATTCAAAGCTAGAAACATGGTGTTTTGCACCATTGATGTAAAATTTACTTCACCTAGTCCTACAATAAACTAAAGCGAAACATGTGATGCACTTACCTAACATCAGAGGGTCGAAAAAGTGAAAAATTTGCGATATCTCCGTGAGTTTGCGTCTGAGCGGCACCAAACTATAATACAACAACAACGGCTGCCGGGCGAGTAATTAAGTCTGTTGCTACTAGGCTGCAGCACTATGCAGGGAGGAAAACTTCAAGTGGCCACTATGCCTACCCTTCCCCTACATTTGTTTGAACTTGTTTGAAAAGAAAAAAAAAAAACCAATAAAACTTTTAAGTTTTGAGAAACGAGGTAAATAATTGAAAACATATAAAGATGCTTTATATGGCATAGACATTTCACTGAAAACTTAAAGGAAAAAAAAAATTAAATAGTGATTTTTTTTTCTAAGTCAGCGTAAAAGGTTAGTGATTCGTTTTCCTGTATGTATATCTCCGAAAACACCCTTAAAGTATTTTCGAGTAAATAGTCTCATCAGTTAGGATTCAACTTCTGAACGGGAGGGGAGGGTAGTCCTCAACATTCCTTACATGAATCTAAATTGTATTAGGATTCGCATGAATGTTTAAACCAAGAGGGTCTCCTTTGTAGGGGAGGGGGTTGTTGTAATAGTGATTTATTCAAATCAAATATCTTGGTTAAAAAGAGTTTACTAACTTATTCTTGTGTTCAACTATTTGGACATTTTTTTTAAATTTTTGGATAGTTCAAAAAAAAAAAAAAAAAACAAGAAAGGGGGGAGGGGGAATAATGATTCTAGTTGAATGTGGATATTTTAGAATATATGAGGTAAGTCTCATGGATAACACTTGATTTACCGAATGGATTTCTCCCTGAAATATTATTATAAAAAAAAAAAAACAAAAATAGAACCTTCTTGATCTATTTTGTTTGGCGCAGTAAAGCGTATTAATGTTCTTGCGCCAAAAAACACAATGCAACCAGTTAACCAATTTTTCATTGTGGTCTCAAAGTTTGTTTTGTGTCAAAAGAAGAACTTAAACATTAGAACTTACGTAAGAGTTTGAAACTCTTTTTATCTAAAAAACAAATAATCGAGTTAAGGACGGGATTGGCGAGATGATCACATTAAAATAAATAAATAAATACATATAAATAATAACAATAAAACATACACATGCACAAACAAAATAGTCCTTTATTTCTTAAAATAGAGGTTGTTATGAGTAAATTTCATTTCCCTAAGCTCCATTTTATTTACAAAAGTAATGGAAAATTTCCATTTCCATTACTTTTAAATTCGAACAAATTTGTATTCAGTATTGGTGGGAAAACATTTTACGAATTCTTTTTTTATTTAAAAGGAGAAGCAAAATTTAATATTTGATCAGAGAGATATTTTACTTTGGAAATAAAACAGCTCTGGAATATTTTAATAACAATTCTTTGATATCTTCTTTTTTTCAAGTTGATTCCTATGCCCTATACGCCATTTTATTTCCTTAAAATCGGAAAATATATAAAGCAAATCGTGATTTGTTTTATAATGAGCTCCAAAGAATAAGAAAGAATCCGTGATGTGTGTGTGTGTTTGTATTTGTAGAATTTCTAACGTTGGAGAATAAGTTTTAAGCAATGGATCTAGTACATATGGAAGATGAAGGCAATATAAAATGTAATTAACCCGAAATTAAACAATCTTGAATTGAATAATTTGAGTTTGTATTTTTGAAAATTTCGAAGTCGGTGGTTTTTTAGTTTAAAAAAAAAAAAAAAAAAGCAATTTAGTTTTCGATGACAGTATTAAACAAGAAGCTCTGTCAAGAACTAAACGAGCCTACTTTCCCGTACATAGACATCGGCATTCTAACATCTGATCAATATTCTCTTGATTATCTGAGACTGAAAATTACGTCAAACATACCTTTTTAGCACTTAAAGCTGATTTCTAAACGCAAAATATACCAATCTCAACACATGAAATAGACAGGTTATAAGTAAATAAAGGAATAAATAAATTTTTGTCGCACATATTAAAGAATGTAACTGTTATAGTTCTTCGTGAAAAATCTCAATCGTTTCAAAAAAAAATAAATAAAAGTACAAAGAACATCAAAACACATTTTATCAAAGAAAGGAAAAAAAAACTCGTTCGTTAATAAAATAGCTCGAATTTCATTTTTAATCCGTTGCCAGTTGTTAAACATAAATAAAGAATAAAATGCTCTCGTGAATGAAAAATTTTTGTTACAAAAAAAATCGTCTGCAAAAAAAAAAAATAAATAAATAAATAAATGAAACAAAACAAATGAATAAATAAACAAAAAATCATCTGCAAAGTCAGTCATTGTTTTCTGAGCCTGCATTTCCGCCATGTTTGCCAAGTCGGAGTCGGAATCAGAGTCCTCACAGAAGATTACTCAGAAAAGTACTTTGCATGCATTATTTGTCAAAACCAGTTTCTTACAAAGTTAGTTTGAAGGAAATACGCCTTTAAGCTCAGGATCAACATTCAACTTAAATTTCACCGTAGGCGTTAATGTTAAGTTTTTTTCTAAACGGTTCAACGTTGAACGAAAAATGGTTCAAATCAAAAAGCGAAATATGGGAATGAGCCTCTCTAAGATCTTTCGAACAAAAAAAAGTTCATTTAATTCAGACGGTTCACTTAAAAGTTGTTATGTGGGGAAATGTTGCTTGAACGGTTCAATGTTGAACGAAAATATGTTCAAATTGAAAATTTAAGTATGGTAACGAAGTATCCTTGCTGAGACCCTTCGAAAAAAAAAAGTTTGTTTAAATTGGACTGTTCACTCAAAAGTTATTAGGGGTGACAGCTTGTTTAAACGGTTCAATGTTGAACGAAAAATTGTTCAAATTGGAAATGTACATACGGGAATGAAGTATTCTTGATAAGATCTCTCGAACAAAAAAAAGTTTATTCAAATCGGACTGTTCACTAAAAAGTTAGTATCCCGGGACAGGTTGTTCGAACGGTTCAAAGTTGAACCGAAAGTTGTTCAAATCAAAAAATCAAATATGGGAATGAATTGTACTCGGCGAGATCTTTCCAAAAAA